>LDEV01002848.1:0-13702 GCA_001014755.1 Blastomyces silverae
CCTGCATCGTCTTCGCATTAGCCAACTTGCGCATCCCCGCGGCATCTAGGTACAACACCATGTCGAAGGAGAGGTAGATGGCATAGCCGAGCTGGCGGCCGATGCCGAGGTATTTGAGTACGGGATCGGCCGTAGCTGTTGACGAGCGAGAGTCGAGGAGGGCGGCAGCAGCCTTGAAGTGCTCGACGTTCTTGCCGAAACGGAGCAGTTTGCGGGTGAGGGCGAATTGCTTCTTGATGGCTTCGAAGGGGGCGATGGAGGATTGCGGGTTGTTGGTCCGGTAGAGGTACCACGCGTAGAAGCGGGAGAAGTATTGGAGGGTGCGCAGGATTTTGTCGCGGCCGACTGCATGCGGTGTTTGGGGGGTGAGGTTAGTGATGTTGTTATTCTATTTCATGAGGATTTTGCATATAGATGAGTGGCTCGATAGGGGGTTATCTAGCTTGAGAAAGAGGATGGGGAAAGTGTCCGGATCAAACGAGCTCCCTTCTCCCCCAGTTTATAAGGGGATAATAACGAATGATAAAAATGACAGCGCTCTCAATGAACCTATCGAAACCCAAACATACCTGTCGTAGCAACGAATCTGAGATAATGGGCCACCGTCGGGTGGTGAGCCAGGGCTGTGACAACCATCCTGGGCTAAGCGGGCGTCAGACTGAGGCGCGAGGATCGGAGAGATATAATGCTGCGATCAGCCAATCAATAAAAGCTAACTCTCCGCGGTGATTGAATGCTGCACAAGGATAGGGGTATGAAACGAGATAAAATCAAGAAGAAGAAGACTGGCGACGCTGGCAATGTTGTTTGGATGTCGTTGTCGCTTTTCGTCTCCGCCAATTTTCGCGGCGGGAAGCCGAGAAGGGAGCACGCGCACGTGACAGTTACCTCGGCAAAGGCGGGCGGCTGATGTCAGCAGCTCGGGTGCGGTTTTTTGCCGAGTTCATGTGTTTTGCCGCGGGTGTGGAGAAATGACGTCACCCAGCCTGGCCAGGAACAGAAAAAATATTGAATGCTTCCAAAATTAATACGAAAATTCCACGTAAATTGCAGATGAAAATACTAGAAAAAGGATCAAACACCAACGCTAAGATGGGGTATGGTTGTATATACAGCTCCAGTCAATATATTCTATGTGTCTGGTTTTATGTTCAACGAAGGCAATGGCAGGTCCAAGTCATCCAGCAAAGAATTTGGCTTAAAAATAGTAGAGTGAAGAAATAAAAAGCCAAAAAAAAAAAAAAACTGACGAGCTAGGAAGGATATATAAGAAATAATGGAATACGTAAAAGGATAAATCCAAACACGAAAAGTCCCGCCCATCCCGTCAGCATCACGTACGTATCACTAAAAGATCTAAGGGGTCCGCCGTCTACTAAGCAAGAGGAATCAAAATTGAGAAATTTATATGCGGTGGAGACACGAGCAGACAAGAAAATGGGAAGAAATGGAATAGGGACAAAAAAGATTCGTGTAAATCAGTTGCGCGTGAAAAAGAAAGCGATAACGGAAACAGAAGGGGATGATATATAGATATATAAATATATGCAGAAACTCCTGGGAATCAACACTATAACACCAGGCGTCATCAACGTCGTGAGTTCGGTATTGGTAGTGCAAAAGTTAAAATGAAAAAGCGAAAGGTCAAAACCGGGGGTATGAAACTGGGGTTGTGCATATATATGAATAAGATATATCAAGAACGCAAACCAACTGATCTAAATAGTTTGTAACAGGAGGTCAACGATGAAAAAATCCATATCAGAACCACTGCTGTTGTTGCTGAGGGATATCGCCATGGTTTGCAGGGGTAGTCATCGGATAAGCAGCCGGGTCCCACGTAAAATTGCTAGATTCCGTAGACACAAACGCTCCGCCCTGTGGGACGAGCAAGCCATCACCACCCACAGTTGTCGTAAAGGTCTGGCGATCTGCAGAAGAGTACCCCTGTGAGGATGGGTAAGGATCCAGTCCCGCCCCTGCTGAAGAAGCGACTATGTCAAAGGGTTGCGACGGCTGGCTGAGGGCAGCGCCAGCTTTGAGGAAGGCATCGATATCGACTGATTGTAGGTCGTTCAGCGAGAGCACTTGAGACTGCGGGAAACCTACATATGACGACGAGGTGAGAGAGTACACGCCATTCTCTGATCCATCACTGACGCTCCGAACGTCAAGTTTGTCTGGATTGGACACCCCCGTACCGGCAGTGAAACCGAAATCTTCGACCTCTGAGATCTCTCCGGAAGAGGAATGCGCGAGGTTAGAGTGGCTGAAATTATTGTTGTCAAAGCTTGCGTACGAGGGCGGCTGACTAAATGCAGTGTGAAGGTCGTTGGGATTGTAGGACAATCCAAACGTAGACCAGTCCACTGAGGGAACGTTGAAATTGGGTGTATCGGGAAATGCTTCCGACTCGGGAGAATAGAATTGATCGAAACGTTGATCTCGAAAGTCAAATAAACCAGAGGTTGGATTTGTCGGATCAAACGGAGCAAGGGAAATATCGAGATGGGGGATGCCGTTATTCATATCCTCAATACCAAACAAAGGCTCATTGGTAGGGGACCCGTGCTCCGACCTCACGCGACGGACTGGGTGAACTCCCCCTGTGATCGAATCTGCGGCCGGGGTCCCATTTTGTTCAACGCTTGCTTCGGGCAAGGGAAGATTGTCTACCGAACGGCGCGCCAGGCCTGATGAAACATGAACAGTGTTGGACCTAGGAATGGAGTAAGGGACCCCTCGTTTAGATGTGGCGTTTACTTTATTCTTATTGTGGCGGGTCGGGAAACCTGGAAGAGCATCGTCCGTCTTTGTAGTTGCGATATAAGGGCGTCTCTGACTCAGCTGGCAAGCTGCTCCGTTACGAGGAGGGCCCAACTCGGGAACGGTTTCGAGATTAGAGTCTCGTTTGGCGGCACACGTGCAGCGAGCGCCATGGCCACAGCAGCACTGCTTCCGATCTCCAGCTGATTGCCAAGTTAGTTAAGAGAATAAAATGAGGAGGTCATTCGGGTGTTGGCTCACCTTGATTGTCGCCCGGCTCCTTGACGGGACATTCAGCTTTTGTATGGCCTTTCTCGCCACATTCGCACTTGGTGTGAGTGGTGCGAGACTTCCGCAAACCTCGACAGTGAGGGCACTGCGAAACAGGGCGACCTTTCTTATTGATGTGGCTCAAGGGTCGATCTATTGGCGTTGGTTAATAACTGTTAATAGAGGAGTTCTGTGCTTGGACGGGAAATTGTTACGAGGTCCACGGTGGGTGCAAACTGAGCTCGCACATACCTGCATGCTGGCAATTGCTCACACGATGCCCGCGGATACAGGCCTCGCAAGCCCACTTCTCGCCGTTGATCAACATGACTACGGTAGATGTGTATTCGGTCTTTAAGAGCGGAAGTAGCAGTGAATAGGAAGTTCCGTTCCGTCCTGGTTTATATACGGGGTGTGTTGGGTGTGGGCCAGACTGGAGTAAAGCCGAACTATGCTGGCTGGGGCGTACAGAGCAGCAGAGGCACGACGAACAACCAAGGGGACGATACGCTCAAAACGCTATAAATCGAACAACGGCTTCGAAGGATCGCAACTCATGATGGCGCACGCCGACAGAATATTTCTTGGTTGGGTTGGAGAGTAGTCCTGGGTATATGCTATTCAACCGAGATAGGTATAGAAGAACATGAGTCAAAAAATAACCAAGTACGGCAATTGCAACGAGAGAGAGTAGATGGGATAACAGTTGAGCAGAGATGTAAAACGGGATCAGACACCATCAATCAAAGGTGGAAAAGTCTGGAAAATAGAGAAAATCGGGGATACAAATCGAGGTGGGATAGCTATGAGGTTGAGGTTGAAGCGGGTTGAAGAGGGGAGTTTTGAGGTGTGAGGCGGCAGGAGGCGGTGCGTTTTGGGCGCACCAGGGAAAATTTAGCTTCCACGACCCAGTTTGCGTGAGCGGTCTTTGCGAGCTGGGCAAACCAGGGAATAGGGGCGTGTGCACAGGCAGTTGCATACTTAGGCCCAAAGCTATACACACGCACTCCTTTTCTCGCCCTGGGGAGCGTCGCTTCAGTCCCGGCGCCAAAAACAAGTGCGGACATATAGTGCAAAAAGCAAATAAGAAGACATCGACAGGCTGACGACGGGAAAAGAAACCGATTCAACTCACCGACAAAATAACTCTGGCAGTAGGAATCCTGCTCGTCCGCTCTCAAGCCTACTTTTATATTGCTTCCCTCTTTTCCTTGGGGGTGCTCGCAGTGTTATATATATTTATATTTCCAACCTGTTATGATGATGGGACGCCAAAG
This sequence comes from Blastomyces silverae, assembly GCA_001014755.1. Classification (NCBI taxonomy): domain Eukaryota; kingdom Fungi; phylum Ascomycota; class Eurotiomycetes; order Onygenales; family Ajellomycetaceae; genus Blastomyces; species Blastomyces silverae. The sequence goes on from LDEV01002848.1 coordinate 4,314, forward strand.
AACATGCAATCCGCCCTAGTGGCCCGTGGGTAAAAAGCCAAGTACTGTACATGTACCTCCGTATCTGCTAGTAATGCGGACTAGTATTGTCATCTTTCCCATGCAACGTCCACATCACTATCTCGGCTAACATACTGTTTTGCATTCCTGCTTTAGTTCTGTCCCCTGCTCGATGGATTCTCACTCTTCCCACCTGCTTGTCTTTCATCTATGATTCCCTTTTCCTATTCATCAACCGGGCTTGACTTATATTTGCTTTGTATAAGCTTTCGATCTTTTTTCTTTTCTTTTCTTTTCATTTCATTTTCTGTTCTGCTTTTTTACTCCCCCGGAACTCGCATAAATGGCTCAAGCAGCAAGATCACACTTTAGTGTACCCGTGGCAAACCCATGGGGCATCGATTTTCTTACTTCTTTGCTTTCAAACTCACGTCCTGGGGCCAGCGACCGGCCAGTTTGGCTACAGATATTCTTGAGCTTGCTGGTAATCATGACAGCATCCCGGTCGACACCATCCCCCGACAGATTCTTCGCCAAAGGAACCCCGGGATTTAAACTCTAGCAGGTTGGACCCCAACAACCAGATCAGCCACACAATCACGCAACTACACATCCAGACGATGTCCAGAGTACCTTGTGATAGATATAACCCGCAGTCCGGAGTATACATGCGACATTTCAAACTTGTACCAGCTAGTAAATCTTCCTGCGCTAGACCAAAAGCAGCCCGTTCCACGCACCCTGCGGATCATTTCCTTTTACAGTTCCTTCCAGAAGGCTTCCATGCGTCTTCCGTTTTCAGCCAGAACCGCAACCTTCGCAACCTTGGAATCTCGAAGGAATAACTACTCCTGAAGGCTGAAGCCACAGGAACAGAAAACAAACTAACCAATGGGCCCCTCAAACCCGCCAGCTCAGAGCATTCTGATGGCTATGTTTCTCCCAAAAACTTGCAAGAATACTTCCCGCTTTCCCAGCCCCACCCTGTTCTTTATTCTTTTGTGGAGATTTCGTGCTCACACCGGGCTGAAAGTACCGTACCACAGATACAAAGTAATTGCGATATCTGTCTTCCATCTAGAAACGGACATACTTTCCTGGCTGCTCCATGGGCACTCTAAAACTAGAGTGCTGATATGAATCTGAAATTCATGTTAATGGGCGTCCAATTGTGGCCTCACTCTGCAACCTCCGGATCGATCAGCCTCATTCCTCGCCCTTGGGGAGCAGATCTCGTATATTGTTGATTCTTGACACTTCTCTTTTGGTCTGCAGGGCTGGGTGTGACCATCACCATATTGAGGCTTCAGCTATTATTGCCTCACTTTACTTTCTTGATCCACTTCCTTTCTCCCACTTGGGGTATTGACTTATCCCTCCTTGTCAGATTTCCTATCTCTACCCCACTTGGGTTGACCCGGGATGTTGCGTTCGCCAGGAAGAACAAAAAGGCAAAGGGCAGATAACAGACAAAATAGAATTTATCCTCTTTTATTGTCGCAAACCCTTCGATAAACTCGGCGAGATAGTTCAGCCATTAACAACTGAAGACACTCCCGGGCTCACTGATTGGGCCACTCCCATCCTTCTGGAACCCTTCTAGCCTCGCTTTTTAGTTTCGGAAAATGCACACAAACCCTACCTGCTCATGTAAGGTTTTGTGGCTCTAAGACAGGGGTCTTTATTTTTATTTTTATTGTTTTTTTTAGAATTCTTCTTGTTGTCGATTGGTTCTTTGATTCCCGTGTTTGGTCGGGATTTCTGGTATCTTCTTGCCTGGCAGAGGTGTCTATCTGCTGCCCCTGTTTTGTGATGCCAACCTGACTTTCTAGAGGGTTTATACGAGGGTGGAGTGGGAGGGCGGGAGTCAAGGGTGCTATTATGGTTCAAGTTGGTCCGCAATCGCAATATCCTTGGCTGTGAATATGAGGGGGTTGGGAAGTGAACGGATGCTTCTCTACTGGAGTCACTTCCCTCCCACCCCCCGGGTGACTGACTGATTTTAGTCTTCCACAGGGATAAGTAGTCAATACTTCCCACTTCTAAAATACAGCTAGGGCATGTCCTCTTTCTCGTGAACACTGAATTACACTGTACTTACGTCGTACATTCCTTTCAGTACTCTGATTCCCTATACGGCCCCCAATCGAGCATTTGTGGGGAATTATGCGAGTTGAAATGGGGCGATCCAACATACGATCACGCTCCACTCAACGCACTTGGAAGGCCACTTGGAAGGCCTCTGGTGTTGGGGGGCAGTCAGTCGCCTATCTCCAAAGCCAGGAACGAAACAGAAATGGGGTCTCATCATACTCTCATCGAACTCAATTCCTTTCAATCTATGCCCTTTTACTCTATCAATGCTGGCTCTCTCATTATTATTATTACTGACGTGTGACCGGGACAGTGATTCAAACAGTACTCATCAAGCATAGGGATTGACTGCCAACAACCCCAAGTCGCTAATCACTAGATAACCAGCAATTGACTCATGAATGTACGTAGTAGGTCTTGTTAGCGGCCTAATTCTACAGTCAAACCCGGGTTTTCCCATCTCAAATTCTATATATGGATATGTGTGGATGGATCACTAGAGGAAGGGGCTCAATACATGGGTACTCAATACCATCAGTGTCGTCTGGTAGTTGTTGTTATTCTCTTTCTCCATCATCGCCATCTTTAAACCACTCCTTGCAACCAAGTACTTTTCATGGGGGCTATTTGTCTGTGCCGATTGCTTCAGGAAAGTGATATCTTGACTTGAATGAGAATATCTAGTTACTAGATATTGGAAGAACTCTGAGTTTCTATAATTGCTATTGTTTGTGTTGCTTACTAGGTATACTTTTTTACATTTGTTACTGTTATTGGTTGTAAACATTATCATGATTGAGATCTTCATGGCGTCTGATATTTTTCATATGTCGCCTCATCTCTTCTCGAGACTTTCTCTAACCAAGGATCCGCGATTTTGGCTTCAAAGAAGCCGACCAACTCCATCTTCACAAAGTCGAGTTCCGGATGCGGACACGGACCCCAATGCAATAAAACTTATATTTATTAGATGCTCACTGAAGAGACCATAAATAATTGCGTGCTCACAGACGAAGTTGTGTAGTAAGAACCTTAAAAAAATGAATACACATCTGTTATAGAACTCCCTACCACCTTCTTCCATCGATTCACGATACCTTTTCAAACCCATGTGACAAAACCTCCAGCGGGAAAAGGAAACGAGAAAAGGCACTCTCCGCAGCAAGATCCACTTGAATTTCGGTTCACAGCCCCATAACTCCCGGTGGCTGGTACAGTACAAGCTGGAGAACTACTGCTATAGAACTGCTCGGTGACCACTAGTTGGAAGATAGAACACCAGCAACCACCACCCCATCTCAAATTATTGGCCCCAAGCGCTCAATTGTCCGTCCGTCGGCCGCATTTACCCCCAAAACATAATCAACCCGCCCTAAAACGCCGCGGAAACTAGGGCTGAGCAACACATCAAAGCCGTCGCGCGACCCTGCGATGTCAGGTGTCAGGCGAGTGGGCACTAGCCGGCGCTAGAAAACTCATCGAACCTTCCATGCATGAGATTTTCTCACGCTTGCAGGGGGCGGGCTTTCGCTTGGCTAAGCAGTGAGGGGAACACGGGTCGTGTTTGAAAATGTCCCCCCCCCATCGATACCCAGGTCCTTACTTATCCATGCAGGGATGAAACTCTATTTTCGGCTACCTTAGGTACATACATATGTACGGAGTACTCCGTACATACATATACGGGCCCAGGTTCAACGTTGGTGGTAACAAGGAACTAGCTTCGGCTAGCGCGCACTTCCGGCCAGGCGCAGTACTGCCCAGGTGGGTGAGCCTTGGAGGCGGAATGAACAAGTTGTCCTTGGGGGAAGCGGGACGGCGGGGCTTGCTTGCTTGCGCCATAGCGATGCAAAATGCGCTCGCTGTCTGTTGCTGCAGATTCTCTTGTATTATCGCCCCCGTCGCTGCGGTGCGGACACCCTCGAAACGGCTTCGTTTCAAGGAGTTTTGTTGCATTTGCCGGACAAACCAACCTAGGTCCCCCCCACCTCGATCCCTTTGCGGTGGAGTTGGTTCAATGTGGTGTGGGGTTTCTGCTCTTCTATCTTTGGCTCTTTTCTCGCCTTCCCGTCTGCCGTCTGCAGGTCTCTTCTCCGCATTAAGTAAGGTTAGGAAGTTACCAAGTTACCTGGCAAAAGGGACCGGGCGATCAGGTCGGTGAGTAGTTAACTTAGTTCTCAAAAAGGGCGGAAGTAGTTGGTCGATCATGTCAGATGTTTATCTTTGTTCAACTATTTTGATTTGTTAATAGAGGCTTTTTGTCGGTGAAGGAAAAAACAACACCGGGTATCATTCGTCATCGCGTACGGCATGTTCTACAAACAATCCCAAGCCCCTCCATGTATATATTGTCTAGTCATTGGATAGAAGGGTGCATAAATTCCTCTGAGATAGTTCATGCCACCCCTCCCCCCAGCACCCTAAATCTATCATCGGGTTTCTAGTACAGATATTTCCTTACTTCTGGGGCTAAATATGCTACGGGTTGCAGAGTAGAGCAGCAGCTGTGCTTTTTGCCGGGCACGGGATTTGTGAAAGCAATAGCAACAAAACCCTAGCGACCCGTTAATTTCATTTCAATAAGAAAGCACATTCCCTCCCACTGGCACCTTTGGTATAGAGTATGTCTTCTGTAATGTCGATGTTTGATTTTCGGCGACCGGGTTCGGAGCCCGACTGTGTTTCTTTTCCCTCATCATTCTTACTTGCGCGATATAGCCCCAATTTCCCCGCTTTCTCATCTTTACATCGGAAGATATGATCGAAATTTATGTATCAAGACAAGTAGCTCTGATGATCCTAGTTTGATCACAGTGTCGGTGGAAATGTACCATTTATTATTCAACAGGGGGCCATTATGGCGAGCTAACTACTTCGTAGCGCGAATGACATGATTCTGTTTCTAAATTTATCTCAAAGACGGGAGTAGGGTTCGGCCCGTTCGGGTGGGGCGGAGCGGGGTCCGCAGATAACTATACTAATTATTATTCCAACCACCTCCTGGGGCCCAACTATCTACTTATCTAGATACATAATTAGCTGTGTGACTCCATCATAAAATATTCACACACACACACACACACACACATATATATATATATATAAGCGAATACTACTGCACTCACTACTTTGGCCTGTTTGTGGGCCGGGAATAACTGTTAGCTCGCCCAACCCCGGATGTGGTATCAAGGTTGATCGCAGGAGAAGTAGTCAATTTCTTCTGACCTGTTAGGATTTTTTTTTTCTTTTTCTTTGGGGTTTGTTCGCTCCCTGGGGAATATGGGAATATGCATCTATAGGGCGTTTCATTTTCTTCCCCACACAATGGAAGGGGCTAGAGCGAAAGCCAATGGGGGCCGTGGTCATCCCCATACCCCGGGTCGGGCTGTTATGGGTCTCTTGGGGAACGTCAGGCTGCAGACCCGTTCACGAAGAGGGACGGGTGGTTAGTTTCCTATTTCCCTGGATAGTTTTGATGTGTTAATGTCTAGGTCCGTTTCTCGCCATTTCCCGTTTGTTGCTCCTGTCTTTATCTCCCTCATTTTATCATCTAGTGGAGACCAGGGTTCTCGGGTAGGCAGAATGTGCTGAGTTAAAAAATGATTTAAATTGAGGAATGACCTATAGTTATCAAATAAGATGGTCCTTCCAGCATTCCGAAACTTCCAAAAGATATACCATCACCTTCGAAGTACGTTTATAAATATGCAGTCATGGAGAGATTGGGCAGTTAGTTCCCTCGCAATCAAGTATTTAGACGGCTCAGCATAATGAGTGGGTTGAATGGACGCAGTAGCTTCATCAGATTCCTGGACGGAGCGTAAAACATCGACTGGGTATACAGTGGTATGGCTCATCTGTTAGAGGCGCCGGGAAATAGAAATAGCTTCTGGGAAAATAGCTCTCTGTAATTTCAAGTGGCATGGCAGGTCGTTCAGCTATATGCCATGCATCCACAATGATATTAGCAACAAATGAGGATAAGATGAATTGCACGAGAAGATGGGTTGATCTGGTCGAAAGAGAGCTCAAGAGCGAGGAACGAAGCCTAAGCAGAGAGGGAAAATTATCCAATTAGTTTATTTATGAGTCTTCCTAGGCGTGATCCGTGCTGCTAAACATGCATGTGGCCACCAGAACACAGCATTCCCCCCTCTCTCTTCCCTCCACTAAAATCGGGATGAAGGTTGTATGATGTAACTCCCATTTTCTAGATTGATGTTGATGGATCGATGACATGGGTCCGGCGGCGAGTCAGGTGATGCTCGGATATTCGCTAATCCGTTCCGGTGACGCCCACTGCTTCCGCATTATTAATCATCATCCCCCCAAGAAAAGTTCCTCCTTTCGCCCTTTTCTCATCCGCATAAAACAATCCCCGTCCTCCGTCTCGACGCCCGACCGTCCAAACAACGTTACTGGCGGATGCGATCATCATCGAAAACCTGCCCCCCGAGTCTGCTATCGTGAGTCTTGTCTACCCGGGCGATGCCAACACTGGCTGCCAGTGGGGGCGCCAAGTTGCAATTGCTGGTCACCCGAGGCTAACTCTCCATATTTCCCTTCAAATGGCTCTGTAGACTGAAGTAACGCCTGCTATTACGCTATTACCCTCTGCACATGGCAGACAACCGCGTTGTTCAAGACTATACCGCGAACCAGCCTTCCGGAGACCCGCTTCAACCACAACCCTCCCGCTCTGCCCTTCCTGCAGGTGATCCGGATACTATGGATTCCAGAGATCATTCTGAGATCCCTCCGGCTCACTCGTACCCTTCTCCCAACGCGGCGCAAATCGGTCAAGCGACCATGTCCTACTACGCCAACCAGTCCAGACACCTGACCGCGGATGAGCTGCATCTCTCTGCCGAATTGTCGCGCGAGGCTTCTGCTGCGAATATCAACGATGGCTCTGCTAATGGAATTGGCCATGGCCAGCCAATGGTCTTGGGCCAGTCCAATTCTAGCGCGGCCGACATGAATCGCGCTACGCCAGATGACCAGCATCAACAACAACAACAACAGCAGCAGCAACAGCAGCAGCAACCACCACAACACCAACAGCAACAACAACAATCACATCTCATTCAGTTCACGCCCAATCAGCAAGTTGGAGTTGACCCAAATCATGACTTGAGCTATGGTGATCAAAGTGCGCGGCGGAAACGATCCAAGGTGTCACGGGCGTGCGACGAGTGCAGGCGCAAGAAGGTGACTCAAATGCATAATCTTCTAGTCATAAACTTTCATGTTTAGCTAACAAGCTACAGGTTCGATGTGATGCTACCTCAGAAGCAGGAGTTGAGACTTGCTCTAACTGCCGCCGTACAAATGCGACTTGTGAATTCAGTAGGGTTCCCATGAAACGTGGTCCCAGCAAAGGGTGCGCCCCCCGTCGTTTCCCCCTAATCTTGCCGCAAACAAATATAACCCTTTGCAGAGATTAATATCGTTTAATAGGTACATAAAAGAGCTAGCCGACCGTATCAACAGCCTCGAAAATCAGATGCATCCTGGAATCGCCCAATCTGATATGCAATACCAGCCAATGCAGGAGGAGACGTCTCCTCGTGGATACCAGGATTTTTCATCCCCAGTGGACGCCAATCTGCTATCCCGCAAGAGGACATACTCTATGTCAGAAGGCCTTCCGAACACTTTTATGCAGCCTCAATTTTCCCAAAATGGGCGTCCCTCTTCAGTTGGAGGTTGGCCTGTCCAAACACCTAGTAAAGATCAGTCTCAGGTTCCTCAGGGAGATGGCGGCGCTGGCGTCGACATGTATTCCAGTACACTCCTGACCAATGGATCCGCTAAGGTTAGTCAGCCGTTCTGGTCGCAAGAAGGTGCTACAGCAGGACAGCAAACCGATATCAGCGGGTTGGGTGATGAACTCCAGCCGTTGATTGAGTTAGATGACAAGGTTTTTGACGCGTAAGTCAACGTTCCATTCACATGTCGCTCCAATATCCGATATGCATATGCGTTTGCTGATTACCGCCTCCGAACAGTTACTATCATCATATCCATCCCATTTTACCCGTGTTGCCCAATTCAAGGGATCGATTCCGGGATCATCTCCAACAAGTTAATCGTCAGATCCAAGAGGCGTTCCTGCACTGTCTCTATGCAGTCACTGGAGCAGGTTTGTTCCGTGCTGGAGATCAATTCCAACAAATTCCAACCTTCGAAAAGGCTCAAGATCGGATATACTCCTCGTTTCGAGAAGAGCCATCTTCCAGGTCAATGTCGACTAATTTTGTGCTTCTTCAAAGCATACTTTTGATGGTGCTTGAAGCGGATACTCGTGGCCCGGAAAATCTGCGTGGTCAGAATGGCCTATCAAAATCAGTGCTTTTGGAGTTTGCATACCCTCTATCATATCATATCGCGAAAAATCTAGGTCAGATCAGGACTAGCAATCCAGATGACACGGATTCTGATTCTGATGGGAATATCGCGCGGCGTAATTGGATTGTCGTCGGCATTTTATCGCGGTGGCACGCAGTTGCTGTGGCTGGTCCTGACCTTTTTGATACCCACGAAACTGCCACGCTTGAAGATCGACAGACTTTTGGTGTTGTACCACTGCAAATATCTCGTATGTTTTGTATTCTCTTTAATAACTTCAGTTTCTTTTCAAGGGATATAGGAGCTGACAAGATATTTTTTGCCACAGGTTATTCTACACTCTTAACAGAGATCCACGAACTCCTTTTCGATATCACACCATATACACTGTCGAACTACGGCACAAGCCGCGCTCTTAAGCGCAACATGTACGGCCAACTGAATCGTATCAGAGATGTCGAACAGCTCCCTCTCGACGGCAGCAGTGACAGCCTGACCACTGCACGTCTCGATGAACTCTCCCCACTTATGTTCTGGTTCATCACTCTCCTCCTCAAACGACATCTGTTCACCTACACCCCTTCCGAAATCCTCTACCCAGCCGAAGTCATTATCGACCTCCTTCACAGACAGTCACAATCGCAGACCTCTGAAACGACCCAGACCCCAACAACACCGTTCCACCTTCACTTCCTCTCCCTCGCCGTACTAACACTCCTTGAAATCACCGACCTGCCAGACCTCGCCAATGACGCGTGGGAGTCGTTAGAAAAAGCGCTACAGGTCATCTCGCACCGCGAGAAATTCTCGGCGACGGCAGGAGAGTTTGAGAATATCTTCGCCACGCCCAGCTGGGATGCTTGTATACATGCCTTCATCCAAACGAAGCTTGCAAAGGGCCGACCCCAACCATCGGGCCCACAAGGCGCCTCCGCTAGCGGCAG
>LDEV01002853.1:0-16162 GCA_001014755.1 Blastomyces silverae
CGTTTGAACATGGCGAAGTCGAGCTTGTTGAGTAACTACTGCTCCCGGGCGGGCGGGCGGTGTTGAAGGGGTTCCCAGGAGGTAGCGCATGAAGAAGCGACCGCCAGGTGTAGTTAGTATGCGCCGATAACGCGAGGTGCTGTAGGAGTGGTAATGTACCATTTGGTCGATGTCGCGGTCAACGAGGATTACCTTGGGCCTGGAGGGTGGATATGTTACCATATACACACATATATATACCTCCGGATACATCTTGATAAACTCCTCCGAAAATCCAATAACTGGAACATCAGACAGCACCTCAAACTCCCTGAAAAACGCATTGAAGTTCTCGCGCTCAAACAGCTTGCCCTTGCCATAATATTTGGCATCAACTGCCCACTCCCACAATGGCTGGTTGTCAGACTGATTGCTGAAGTTGAAACCATGGTACATACATGGTCAGCCTGAGGATTTTGTATGCAGTCATCATGGAAACAGAGCTGGTACAGGGCATGCTAAGGTGTAGGACTTTGAGGGGGGACTAGCCTCAGTTTGAGGTCCGGGTTTGGACTGCATGGTGGGAGAAGTAAAGAGAAGTAAAGAGTGGATTGGGTGTCCCTTTTTCTTGTTTTCTTCTGGGCTTGCTCAATGGTGAAACGACTTTTCTCTTCTGCGTGTGTGACGAAATGAGAAATGAGGCTTGCCTTTCAATGCCAGTTCTACTGCCTCTCGATCATATCATGGAGAGTGATCGATTCCTGGGTTTAGTTGGTATCGGGCGGCGAGTGGTATATATCACCACCCGAAATAATTCGGCTTATCTAGCTGTTTATTAGTTAGTTATTATCAATCCTTTACTAAGTATTCTCCCAGGCCCGCTTGTGCTTGTTGTAATGTTTAGTGCTAGGTGACCCCTTCGGTCTAAACATGTAGCTCGTAAGAGTTTCGATTGCCTGTCAGCCGTCGATCTATTCTGTGTCTTGGGCTTAAACTCACGCTAGATTATTCTAAAGATATCAAGAAATTGTAATCATGGAGTACTCTTTGGTACCTGTGTTTCATAGATCTTCAGCCTTTTCAGCTGGGAAGGACCTTTTTTCCCCCGTTGTTCAGGTTGTTGAACCCAGTTGGTGACCTATATATGGATCGTTTCGCATCCAGGGCTGGTTCACTTAGCCTGCTTGAGCATATCATTCAGGGTCAGAAAAACAGTTAACTATTCACAGTCCTCCTATCTACGGCAGTCTGCTTGAGGTCTGATGGTACATGTACATGTACATGTACATACATAGGGATGAAGTCTGCATTTCCATTGTTTTACCTCATATGAACAAAATGACTACATGACCACATCAACAACTCGTCAGTTCATATTAGCCACATACCTAATGATCATCAAGGCAAAGCTTGCAAGGGAAAAAGTTGAGCTCACTGGGAGGGAATTAAATCGTGGTGAACCTGAAGGTGTCGAAATATAAAAATATAAATATTCAGGGGGCTTAGTCACCTTCAAACCTCAACGTCCATTATTATTGAAACAACGACCATCGTGCTGTAAACTTGCCTAGTTATCCCAACTCATCCAGGGCGATCAAATGTTAGTAACTATCTCTTCGATAGGCTTAGATCTGCCCCCGTTCTTTGATTCATCGATGATGTCACCTGTGGACACAAAATCGATCCCCAGCTAGGAAGCCCCTTTTTCAGACTGCCCCCTGCGAGCTGAGGGATCAGATCTATATCGCTCTTTTCACTTCAACCGGACTGACATTTGGCGAACGAATGCTTGCCCTATAGAATCACAGATGATGAGACCTGCCCCTAAACCAGTGCTGGCGCAGATCAGACATGTTAGAACGTGGATTAGACCTGGCAGGTTCGCGCCTTCTGTTACCCGTGAAGTTTCTGTATTCTACAGAATTCCATTTATTCTCAAACTCTTGCCGGGCCTCCGTCTTGACACTCTCATTATCTTTGGCGGACACCAACCCGGCAATCTCCTATAAGACGCTTAACATGTGCATCCAGCACGGGAGTGGCTGGAAAGAACTCCGCTTCATCTTGCATAGGTCGTCAATGCTGGCGTACCCATATGTAAATGTCGATGGATTTTCTGAATATCGAAACCAATCACAACCTGCAACTTGGCATGAAATGCTCCTGAGACGTGATGGTCCGGACTCCGGAGCGTCAGTTGTCACATAACTATCACTCGACCCGCCCTGGAGTTTTGGGGTCCGTTTTGAACCGGGATACTCGCGAGCCATTTATTCAAAAAGTGGCATCGCAGGAGAAATTCGGGGACTTTCCAGACCAGAGGCTTTGGACTGGTAATGAAAAAGAAAAGGAGGTCTTAATCGTGGCCAAGCGTGGCCTTTGTGTGTAGATATATCAGACGTCGGAACTGCACCGTATTGTGAGCATGATCCTAAGCAATGGGGGATACGTGCCGCGCACAAGAAAATATGGGCAGGCATCAGGGCCGCATTCATCGACAGGGCGCCTACTTGCACGGATGACTCCAACTGTGAGCTTCTCTCAGATCCTAGGAGGGAATCTATGGCAGATTTTTACAATGACCCTAATGAGTATGTAGTCCTGTGCTAGACATATCTATGAAGCACTGCATTGCGGAATTTCCTGGATTGTTCTGGTCGATCTATAATCTGTGACAATTTTGTATATCTTTACTCCGTACTTTATCTATTTGCTATGCTTGTGTTATTTAATGGCTAGCTAGCTACTGATGATATCGCTATCCGGAACATTTTGAACTTCACCACGTGGGATCCTTTCGCCCTCTAATTCTAGGGGGGAGCCTAACCTGCCCTCCTTGCTCTCACATCCACCGGAGTTTAAACGATGGGGCAGTTGATACTGCACGAATTTAGTTGATGATATACCCCCGCCGGTTGCCCATACATGTTCTGCTGCAAGCCACAAGGGCGTTAAATCGACAGACCCTCCCCCCGGCACATTCCCATCCTCGATCTTTGTCACATTCCCACTCTGCGCCGCGACCATCTTCCTGGCCTCTGTGGCCGAATCGCTTGCGATAAACATTTTCACAACTTGCTCATGTCCATATAGGGCAGCTACGAATAATGGCAGCCATGATGGATAAGCAGGAGGAGAATTATGGCGGACCTCGTTAAACATCTTCACCACCTCGTGGTATCCGTGGCGCATAGCTTCCAGCAGATCCATGTATCCCTGACTAGGGTCAGGGCCATTAGACTCTGCTGACAAAAAATGGCGAACGACACTGTCATGTCCGTTCATCGCAGCCAGAATGAGGGCAATTGGTTGTGCGGACCGCTCAAATTCGCCCCTGCTATGCGCAAGCAATACTTCGACAAGCCTATGCTGCCCACGCAGAGCAGCAATGCACAGCGGGGTCCGTCCATGCTCATCCGGGGAGATGGTAGGATCTGGGAGACCGCTGTTGGCAATCATAACGAGAGCATGTTCCGCCGACGTCGCATGTCCATCTTCCATAGCCAGCTGAAACAGCTTGCTCGGGTGGAAAACACCCACGTCATCGATCTCCTCCTGTACCCACGTCGGCTTCGCCCCAGCCTCAAGCAGGAACACCACGAGATCGAAATCACGTCGGCGCCATGCGGCCACAAATGGTGTTTCGTCCTTATAATTTCTCGCATTAACGTCCGCACCAGAATCTACCAGCAAACGGGCTATTTTCATACTACCTGGACTCGACCAAACATGAAAAAGCGGCGTTCTCCCTGCATGATCTCTAGCATTGATGTCCACATCCGCTCTAAACACAAGAGCTTCAACAATCTCATACATACCGGTCATTACTGCATGCATAAGCGGCGTCATCCCTTTTTTATCACGCTGGTCAGCTATGATGCCCTCCCGCTCAAGCAACTCGAGGACGACGACATCATATCCCGTTTTCATCGCCAGTGTCAGCACAGGTGTCCCGGTACTATCGAGCGCGTTGATATTTGGATCGCTAAGAGTGAGAAATAAGCGGAAAATATCCATGTGGGGGATGGAAATCGATTTGATGAACGGAGTCGTCCACTGCTCAACGTCCGTTCGACGATTCACATCAACGCGACGATGATGCTCAAGCAGCATTCTCACGATATTTCCGTGCTGCCGGAATACTGCACTTGCCAACGGTGTATGCCCATGCCTGTCGCCGGCGTCCGGATGGACCTCTTCCTGCTCCAAAAGGAGGCGAAAGATCACTTCATTGCCGCGCACGGCGGCATGATTCAATGGTGTCATGTGCTTATAATCTCTCTTGTTTAAGCCTATCCCTCTACCGCCACCACAATGAGAAGCGTATTCCAGCAGTAAGCGGACAAGCCACTCATTCTCCTTCCTCACCGCATGCATCAACGGCGTCCTCCTCTCCACCGTATCCTGCAGACTCGGGTCCGCCCCATTCTCCAACAACAGTCGCGCAACAGGTTCACAGGCATCTGGAACTGCCGAGGAATGGGCTGCAAGCGCCAGTGGCGTCCTCCCTTTCTCCGCCTTATGGTTAATATTCGCCCCATGCTCCAGCAGCAGACGTGAGACAGCTACCCACTTGTTATTAATCTCGCCTCTTTCCCCTTCCCGTTCTCCTTCCCCCACCTCAGTTCTACCCTCCCCTCTGAACAAACGGGTACCCAGAACCACCCTCCCCAAACAATTTTTCCCGGTTTGATCCACCACATTCACATCCACCCCTTTATCCACTCCGAACTCCTCCAACAACATCCTCACAACACCCAGGTGCCCCCTCTCCGCTGCCAGAAATAGTAGCGGCACACTGCTCCCAGCCTGCGAGCCCCTGACAATCTCCCTCTCCAAGACCTGAGGCACAATCCCGCCATTCCACCTAATCAACAACCTCAACACATCCACACTCCCCGCCTTCGCCGCAAGAGAGAAAGGCGTGTCGGAATAAGGATACAGATCGGGATTCCGACCAGGCACATGGGCAACACCAAAAGACTCCTCCTTCACATTACTAGATGCCCAAAAAGCCTCGCCCCTAACCACATTCTTGTCCTTGCGATAAGAGGCGCTGAGAACCTTATCCGCCCCGTGCTCGAGTGAATGCTCCGCCGTCGCAACGCGGTTGTGCCTGGCGGCCCATTTGAGGGCCGAGCAGCCGTGGTGGTTGATGTCGTTGGTGTAGAGGGTTGAGTGGAGGACGGAGTAGGTGTAGCGGTTTTGGAGGAGGAGGGTGAGGAGGTCGGAGGGCTTGATGAGGTAGGAAGCGATGGTGAGCAGCAGCTCTGCGGGTAAGGTTGCTAGGGACATTTCTTTTCCTTTTTTTTGCTTCTTTCTCTGGCCGCCTGGTTTTATGGTGAACTTCTTTTCCTTTGATTTTTGAGTTTTAGTGAGGACGAATAGGTAGGTGTTGGCTCAGTATAAATATGTGTGGATGCTAGGAATTTGCTCCCTCGCCGTTCGTGCAGGGTAAATGTTCGAGACGGTAGCTAGGGTAGGTTCAAGAGAGGTGCGGGAAAACAAATAGCATAGCACATAACAAAGTAATATATCGATCATAGAACCACTTTCACTGAATATTGCCAATGATATTCAGCTAGATGGAAGCTATTTGGATGAAGGAAAAACCGCAGAAAGTTGAGCGCCTGCGATTGGGAGAAGAGATTCAGTAATCATAGATCTTCGTGGGAGAGAGAGACATGTTTGGACCACGTATTTATTCCCATCGAACAGTTATTTTCTCCCAAAAATCAAAGGAAGTTTCATTTCGTATTCTTCCAGGAGCCCAGCCATCTCTTTTTTCTTTTTCTCTCTCTCTCTCTCTCTTTGGCGCAACAGGCAACACCACGCTCAGCGAACGAAAGTATTTAAGAGAGGCAGATAGGCATCAGGCACGCAGACAGCTAGCTGCTTGCTCCCTTGCAGCTAAAGTGCAATGGTGGCATTTCCCAGGCAACCCGCTGTCCCGTTTATTTATGTGGGGTGGGATGTGATGGGGAGACGTTCTATACCCGAGAGGGTGAGCGGGAGTGTGTATATCCAGAGAGCATGAGAGTTTGAAGAATAAAATCGGTGCATATAGTTATAGTTGTTTTATATATTGAAAGAATTGAGTTTTTCAAGGTTTGGGAGGGAGAATTGAGCGGGGAAAATATTTTCGCATTCTTGTTTTCCCCATGATTATTATCAAGCAAGTTACTATGATAATATAATATCTATTTAACATTTTATATATATTTTTTTTATATACATGTAAAAAGAGAAGGGATGAAAAAAGAAGTGTAGAAGAATGATTGTATAGTACCTTATCTTACATTCTCTTTTCTATAGTTAATTCTTTTCTTCTTCTTCTCCTTCTCTTCTTCATCTCATCACTCCACCCTTCTTTCTCTCAATCTTCTTATTCCCGCCTCTTCTTATCCATCTCCCTTTTCTCCCATCAATCTTTCATTATGTTTTACAAACAATGTTATAGAAGGGAAAGAGAAAAAAAAGAAACCTTGCAGTAGCTTTCACATAGAGACACAGACATATACATACAAAGGAAAAGTAGACAAAAAAAACGAAGGAGGTAGTCAGTCAGAAATGAGATGGAATGAAAGCGAAAAATATTGAGAAACAGAAATACAAAAATGAGGATGAAAAATTTGAAGATATTGAGTTGACATGTACTCGCACAGTTTTGACATTTGACATTTGACGTTGATGTTGATGACAAGAGGATGGATGAAATGGACGGATGGGATGCTTTCTGCTTCATCTCTTTTTTCTTTTTTCTTTTTTCCACTTTTCCTTTTGGTTTCTTTTCTTTTCCTAATCTACACACGCACACATAATAAAAAAAAAAGCAAAAAGGAGACAAAAAAAATTTACCAGAAGCTAGAAAAAGCAGGAAGCAGGGAGTACGAGGATGAAAAAAAAAAGAAAAGAAGAAGAAAAAAATTTAAATATTATATCACATCACAATACACAAATCTATGATTTCTCAAGCTCAGCCAGGATCTTCTCTCCCTTCGCGCGCGCGGACTCGAAGTCACCAACCATGTAGAAGGCGGCTGTAAAGGGAAGGGAAAAAAAATTGGGTTAGTCAAATGCCATTTTCATAGAGATATCGCAAAGGAAAATAAGGAAATTTTAATTAAGAAGAAAAAGGAAAACATACCTTCAGGAAGGTCATCACCCTCTCCGTTGATGATAGCCTTGAACGAACGGATGGTATCCTTCAGGTCGACAAGGGCACCCTCAATACCCGTGAACACCTGGGCGACAGTGAATGGCTGCGAGAGGAATCTCTGCAGTTTACGCGCACGCTCGACAGTCAGCTTGTCAGCCTCAGACAACTCGTCCATACCAAGAATGGCAATGATGTCCTGCAGCGACTTGTACTCCTGCAACATCTGCTGCACGCGGGTGGCGACGGCGTAGTGCTCATCACCGACGATACGTGGGTCCAACATGCGGGACTTGGAGTCGAGAGGATCGACGGCTGGGTAGATACCCAGTTCGGAAATGCCACGGGACAAGACAGTGGTGGCGTCAAGATGGGCGAAGGTGGTGGCAGGGGCGGGGTCAGTCAAGTCGTCAGCGGGCACGTAGACGGCTTGCACGGAGGTAATGGAGCCCTTAGTAGTGGTGGTGATACGTTCCTGCATACCACCCATGTCGACGGCGAGAGTGGGTTGGTAACCGACGGCGGAGGGAATACGACCGAGCAGGGCAGACACTTCGGAACCGGCCTGGGTGAAGCGGAAAATGTTGTCGATAAAGAGAAGCACTAATACACATGTGAGTGCGGTTCTGAGTCGATTTGCCTGGAGGAAAATGTATTACATACCGTCTTGACCTTCCTCGTCACGGAAATATTCAGCAACGGTCAGGCCAGTGAGGGCAACACGGGCACGGGCTCCGGGGGGCTCGTTCATCTGACCGAAGACGAGGGCGACCTTGGACTCGCCATCAAGCTGGATGACGCGGGTTTCCTGCATCTCGTGGTACAAATCGTTTCCTTCACGGGTCCGCTCGCCGACACCAGTGAAGACGGAGTAACCACCGTGGGCTTTGGCAATGTTGTTCTATAACAAGTTATTAGAAAAGAAGCCAAAAATTTTCTTCGCCAGCCATTTGTAGAGAGGCAGGAACATACAATCAACTCCTGAATGAAGACAGTCTTTCCGACACCGGCACCTCCGAAGAGACCAATCTTTCCACCACGAGCGTAGGGAGCGAGGAGGTCGACGACCTTAATACCAGTGACGAGAATCTCAGCGGAGGTGGCCTGCTCAACGTAGGCTGGGGCTTCAGCGTGAATGGGGGCCAGCTTGGCGCCCTTGATGGGTCCTCGCTCGTCAATGGGGTCACCAGTGACGTTCATGATACGGCCAAGGGTGCCCGGGCCGACGGGAATCATAATGGGAGCACCAGTGTCGGTGACAGTGGCACCACGGACGAGACCCTCGGTACCTGGATCCACGAGTTAGACCGCTGCACTGTGTTTTTGATGTGGATGTTAAGGGCTGGAGGGGAAACCTACCGTCCATAGCAATTGTTCGGACAACATTTTCACCCAAATGTTGCTGTATAACGTTATCAGCATATGAAGAGAAATAATGGCAACAAAAAGTTGGAAAATACGAGGGAAAAAAAACCAAAACAAAAGAAAACATACCGCAACCTCGAGGACGAGCTTTTGACCGCCATTGGTAGTCTCCAAGGCATTGAGAATGGAAGGAAGTTGTTCACCATCGAATTTTACTACAATCAGTGACATCAATTCGTCAGCATAGGTTCAGCCCAATTCGATGATTTTTCAGCCATTGCCCGACAAATACCCAAGCCAAAAGCCATTGACTCTCACAGACGATGAGGACCATCGTTTCTGAGATGGATATTGGGCATTACAGGGCTCATTGAATGGTTTACGTGTTGTCGTGGGCGTGAGGGGGAAAAGGCGAAGAAGTGGGTTCCTCTCCATATTTCCCCCCAAAACAACAGCAATCAATAACAATGACAAAAAAATAAGAAATACAAAAACAAAAACATACCGTCGACAACGGCACCAATGACCTGATGGATCTTGCCAGGCAGAGCGGCGCTGGTGGACGCATATCTAGCCGCCAGGGAGCGCAGGGCCGGGTTCTTGAAGGGTTGTGCGAGTCTGGAGGTTGGGAGGGAGGTGGAAGGCCGCGCGAAGGCAGCAGACCTGGCGAAGGTCCGGGCAACACCGCTGCGCACAATTGACGGTTAGCATTGACGGATGCAAGGGAGGCAGACGAGGAGAGGAGATTGGGCAGACTCACCTCTTGAACATGATGGAAGTGGTGGATGGGGAGGAGTGGAGGGCGTGGAGGAATGGGCGGGAGAAAAGCGAGGAAGAAAGGCAGAGGTGAGGTTGAAGAAGAAGTTCCCGTTTGGTGTGGTGGACGGTGGAAGATTCTGAAAAGGGCTAAGGGCAGATGCACGCAAAGGGTTAGGCGTCGGATGGGGTCGGGTGCCGTATGCGTATTGACAGGTATCGAATACCACATATCCCCTCAAGGTGTGTGTTGGCCAGCAAATCGCACAGCCGAGGATGCTGTACGGGGGTGTAATAGTACGCTATATTACACTCTGATACACCCAAATGCTCGAATAGCCGCATCCTCGTTCCCTTGAAGGAGCAAAGGTTAGATTACATAGATTACATATATTACCGTTAGATTACCCCTAAAGCAGCTCTGGATCCACCCACGGTCAAAAGCCGGAAAGACTGAAACCGTATCGATCTTGGGTACATGATATTGCTATAGATATAAAAAAGATACATGCCCCAGGGATGAAGAAATGGCAATTAACTAACTACACTCGAACCAGTTCGTTCCTCTAACATTATTACTTCATGCCCATATACCTGCTCCATTCTAGGTATCCCCCTCAAGCGCCAGCACCTATAGCCATGTCAGCACATCAGCATAATCCATAACACAGAATGAGATCCTTGGGAAAAGAAAAAAATGGGCTTAAACCTACCAATGCCGTCCTCGTCGGCACATAAACCATCAAACTATCCGCCCTCCCATCCCACCCTTCCCCCCTCGTAAAAAACCTCGTCCCCGCCTCAACCCTTCCAAACCCCCCAAACTCCTCCGCATCCGTATCCAGCACAATCCTATACGTTCCCCCTTTCCTCCCCACCCCAACCTTATAGTCCGCCCAGCTCTTCGTCGCATGGAAATTAAACACCCACACAAGCCCCCCCCGCTCAAACACAATCACCTTATTCTCCTCATGTTTCTGGCTCACATATGCCTGCGCCGCATGCAGCCAGCCATATCGCTCTTCGGCAAACTGCATCGCCCGGTCGAAGTCGTTCAGGAACTTGTAGCGCAGCAGCGGGTCCTCCGTGAGATTTAGCTGCCGGCGCGCGTACCAGTAGCTGTTATCGTTGCCGGCGCGCGGGAAATCGAGCCATTCCGGGTGTCCGAATTCGTTCCCCTCGAAGTTCAGGTACCCTTCGCCCCCGAGGCCGTGGGTTAGCAGCCGAATCATCTTGTGCAGGCTGAGCCCGCGCGCGATTATGGGGGTTAGTTCGGTTAGAATGGACATGTTGGTGTAGAGTTCTTTGTCGCAGAGCCACATCATGAGCGATTTGTCGCCGACGAGACTATACATATCAATTCAGTTTGTCAGGATTGGGGATTAATTTTGTGTATTCTTCCTTTAGGGGGATATTGGGGGGGAAAAAAGGACGCACGCTTGGTCATGGCTCTCGGCGTAGGCGATTGTCTTCTCACCCTGGCGTCGATTGGTGAGGGTGAAGGCAATATGGCCCATGTTCCATTCCTCGTCATTTTGCTCCTTGAGGAGCTTAATATACATATCCGGAATTGCCATGGCGAGGCGATAATCAAAGCCTGTCCCCCCAAGGGTAAGCGGTAGGCAGAGCGCTGGCATTCCAGAAACGTCCTCTGCAACTGTGATGCAGTTCGGGTAGATCCGGTGGAGCATTTCATTGGCGAGCATAAGGTAGGTGATGCCATCTTCGTCGACGCTGGGGCCGAAATATTCGTGATATCCACCGGAGAATCCGCTGCAAAGCTGTTAGCACCACTCAAAAAATTGCAACAATCTCAAAACGGAAAAAGATAAAAACATACGTCCCAATTCCATGATGCGTATACAGCATACTCGTAACCCCATCAAATCGAAACCCGTCAAAGCAATACTCCTCCATCCAGAACCGCAAATTACTCAACAAAAACCTCAACACCTCATGATTCCCATAATTAAACAACCGACTATCCCACAACTCATGCTGCCCCTTGGGGCCCGCATGGAAATACAAACCATCCGTCCCGTCAAACATATTCAGCCCGTCCAACACATTCTTCGACGCATGGCTATGCACCACATCCAACAATACCACCAGTCCCAATCCATGCGCCGTGTCAATGAGCTCCTTCAATTCCTCCGGCGTGCCGTAGCGGCTACTGGCGGCGAAGAAGTTGTTGACCTGATACCCGAAGCTGGCGTAGTATGCATGCTCCATGATGGCCATGAGTTGGATGGCATTGTACCCTAGACCGTGGATGCGCGGGAGCATGTCCTTTGTGAACTCTTTGTAGGTAGCCACGCGGGTCTCAGGGGAGGAGATGCCGACGTGGGCTTCGTAGATGCGCAGGCTGACGGGTTTAGGCGGGCGCGGGTGTTTGAAAGTATAGCGGTCCTGCACAGGCGGGTTCCAGAATATGGCATGGAATTCAGGGGAGAGGGAGAGGTTTTGCGTGACGCGCTTGATCCAGGTTGGGAAACGGTCGATTTGTTCGCCGGATGGGGTGGTCATGGTTATCTGTTCATTGTATTTCACGCGTTCGAGTGCGTTATTCAGTATTTCTCCGTATAGAATTGCTTCGAGGATGACGGGAAGGGAGGGGGAGAGTTAGAGCAGCCTACCTTGACCTTGCTGTTATGTGGAATGGTCGGGACCCCATCCTTCGCAGGTACTATTACCTCCCAAACGCCAAAGTCATTCTTCTTCATCGGTGTCGCCTTGCGATCCCAGTTATCTGGAACACCGTGATCACCCCTCCATTAGCTCTCTAGCCTGCCAGAATACCAACCCCAATCTTCTCAGTATGAAGTTCCCACTCACTGAAATCGCCAATGAGATGCGCATCCACAACATTAGGCGCCCATTCCCGGTAAACAATATCCCCATTATCCTTGACATTGAAGCCGAATTTCTCGTAGCCCTGCAATATTCATAGAGTCATTAATACGATCTGAACCGTTGAACCGTTGAACCGTAGTGCGGGGTATTCCAGGGGGGCAGGTGAAGCAACGCACCCGACTGAAGACCTCCAACCCGCCCTCCGTCTCATTGATAGTCTGTATCCACCGATTTGTACGGCTGAATCTACTCCGCAGCGCATCCTTGAACGGCTCAAGCCATGGATCTAGCTTGATGACTCCTATATATTCATCGTTCCACCACAACACGTCATGCGGCCTTTTGCATCAGCTTGGGAATCCTGAGCTATGGAAGAACGACTTTTATCGCGATAGGACGATTGCTTCAACAAGTAACTAGATCCTGCAAACGGTGGATTGATTATTGACTGACCTGTACCATCTGGAGTCGTCTCACTAGCCACTGCAGCCGCGACGGCATCGTCGAGTCCTTGCTTGAGCGCCATTTGACGGGAGGTTTGCTCCTGTCCTCAGCTGGGCAGCGAAGCAGATGAACGGTGAACGACTATCGTCTATCGTCTATCGTCACTGTTAGATTAAGCTTTCGGCGGGGTCCCACGGCTGCGAGCTGTGAGCTGCAAGCTGTAAGGTTTGTGAATAGAAAAAGTCAATTGCAAATGGCTATGGTTTATTTGTAGTGACAATAACCACCTTTTCCGCGTATGTCAAAGTGAACGAGGAATCAGACTCATAATCAAGAATTTCGTGGTTTTCTGGCTGCTTGCGATAAAATATCCAGGTTTATCAGCTTTCGCAAGGATGGCTGTTCCAGAGCGTCATAGCCCAGCAATCAATGGCCACCTTGGCGTGGGTTGAGTTTATTTCCTAGTTTAAAAGCCATTTATGATCAATGAAGGGTTTGTTTATCGGCGAATCGAGGTGTTAGCTCTCGCACGGGTTGCTCGGCGGTGGCGACGAGTTTGGTGGGAGGGAGGGAGCAATTGCCCATTTTTTTGTATCGAGTTTTATTTACCTTTTTCTACTCCGTAGGGGTTAAGTTAGTTATTTAGATTCCCTATAATTAGCTCAATTACTGTAAATACCAAACAACCATATGGTTGTCTAGAGCTGATGCCCCTCATGGCGATGTTATCGTCACCATAAAAAGTACCTTGTAAAACTTAATATCATCCTCTCTCCTGTCTCTTAAGGAATAAATACATTCTTTAACCAACATTGAGGCAAAGGAGCTGAGGTCCTGAACCCCCCGGAGTAGCTCAGTTTTATACCCGGCGGGGCACTGAGCAGAAATGCCTTGATCTGACTTTCCGCTAGTTACTGCTCTTTGATCAATGGCCGCCAAGGCCGCGATCGGCGGAATATCTTGGCTTCCGCCCGCCAACCCCATTCCATTCCGCCGCCCCGGAGGAAAGCAATCCAAGCCTCAGTAGTTTTGACGAGTCAGCCTTCAAACAACCATCATCATCACATGTCGGCAAACCGAATCAATCGCAGAAGTGCTGGACACTCTCAACTACAATAGCAGGACATGTCCGACCAATCACCTTCACAGCCTGTTGCAAGCTCGCCATTGCCAGAAGCACCCTTGGCAGATCGCCGCAAGAGACAACAGGCGATACCCAGGCGCTCGCATCTTAAGACGAGGACTGGGTGTAAGACATGTAAGAAGAGGAAAGTAAAGGCAAGTCCCGTGAAGTTGAGTGGTTGGTTGCATCTCTCCAGCGAAATCATATATATGCCGAGAATTATGCCGTCACTGTCGCCTATATATATATATAGCACCTTTCATCCGTTGGAACGGAAGAAAGATCAAGAAAGTTCTACTCGTTATCGGAGAGAGAGGCAATTGCTTTCTATTTTTGATTTTGTTGTCATTCTTCTCTCTCCTCACTTAATCTCTCTCTCTCTCTCTCTCTCTCTTAGCCCGTCAGTTAATTCCCACGCGGGCTAACAAGACGTGATACATATTCAGTGCGATGAGCAACGCCCATCATGCCGCAACTGTCTCAAACGCGGCGCAGACTGCGATTTCCTAGCCGAGTCAGGCGTGTATCCCAATTATCTCACAGATAGCACAGGCGTCTCTGCACTGAACATGCTTGACCTGCAACTCATGCACCATTTCTCAACATCCACATACGCTACTCTCTCCTGCCATCCGCCCGTACGGAACTTCTGGAAGGGCCCGGTTGTCCAAATGGCATGCAGATGCGACTATTTGATGCGAACCGTCCTCGCGGTCTCGGCATTGCATCTTGCGCATCACTCGCGCGATCGCAAGGAGATATACACTTCCACCGCGCTAACGTATCATCGCATTGCTGCGCGGGAGGCGATGAATCTGATGTCGAATATTAAGAAGGATGACGCGAATAATCTGTTTGTTTTTTCCGTTTTGACTATATTTTTCGGTTCGTATTCTACTTTATGTATCTATATCAAAATTAGGAGCACAACATACTGACCTCCCCCCCCAGCCCTGGGCGGCCCAGAAGGATCGTCCGGAGACACCTTCTTCTTCGAAGACAGCAGCTTCCCCGAGTGGCTCTTCCTCCTTCGCGGGACAAAATCCCTTCTCGAAGTCCTAGGCCCAGAGTTGATGGAGGGTGCGCTGAGCCCAATGTTTGCGCAGGCGAAGCGCTCACGGCGCTGGACGAAAGATATGCACCATGGAGCCGACACGCCCATGAAGGTCCCACTAGACGAGCTAGCGGCGCTGGTCCGCACCACCGTCAGCGACGAGAAGGCTTGCGACATCTACGCGCACGCCATCGACGAGTTGCGGAAGCTGGCGGAATCGTTCACCGATGCGTCGCAGCTGGTCGACATCACGCATGCGTTTACGTGGATCTATCTGGTCCTCGATGAGTTCCTGCCGCTCCTGAAGGTGCCGACGCAGGAGTCCGTGGCGATATTTTCGTATTTTTGCGTCTTTCTTAAGAGGCTGGAGATCCACTGGTGGATGCAGGGGTGGAGCGAACGGCTCATACGCAGGGCTCATAAGATTCTCGATGAGGAACATAAGTTGTGGATTACTTGGCCTGCGGAGGAAATAGGCTGCGTGTTTGAAAGTTAATTAAGGGTTTTTTTTGGATTGCAAGGATTTATTGAGATCTTTTATAGAAGCGTACTGTGAGGGGGACCACGGACACTCGATATAGGTCACTGCTGAATTATACATGCTGGTGCTACATCCTTGGGAATACCGACCGTGACTAACGGATCGTCTGTATGATGAAAAAGATGCGGCTACTCACTGGACCGAGGAACGTGAGTAGCTCATAGTGAGTATAGATACAAAATAGGGATGAATGAACCCTGAAACCCCCCTGATTCGAAGCCCCTGGCCTGGAAATGCAGAAAGTTTGTATACATGATCAGCCACGAAAGGCGGATAGATGGGACTTTGAGACGCTGTGAATGAGAGTGTTACGATAACGTTCAACGCTGAAAATCGAGCTGCCGTCGGGGTATATAATACAAAATGCTAAGTTTATATCTCTAAATGATCTAATGTACCTGTACATACAAATGAATTGGAATTGGTGGTAAAAAGGGGGGGAACTCGAATACCTTCCCACCCTCACCACCGTCCTAAAACAAAAAGCTTCTTTTTGGTTTAACAACGCCCCAATGCCATGCCCAGTACGTACTGCAGGTTGGTCAGGCCAGGCCTCGCCAAAACATAATCGAAACACACAAAACATACGTTCTAAGTACGTGGTCGCAATTCCTCGAGCATGCCATCCCGCGATTCGACGCGTTCCTCTGATTTCTGCTCCCGCTTCGATTCCAGGTCATCGATGTACCAAAAGAGAAATATGCTCATAACCGCCACCATAAGAACCATGTCGAAGATATACAAGAACACCTCGTGGGAAATGAGATAGCCGCCGTTGCCCTGCAAGTACTCAACGACGCGAAAGATACTCCGGACCAAAATGATGGTGCTGGACGCATACAGGACGAAAATGTGCCGTTTCCACGGGACCACGCCCTGCGTCGGCGTCGG
>LDEV01002859.1:0-37076 GCA_001014755.1 Blastomyces silverae
CATATGAGGGCAAAGTTATGGCGAAGCGGGTAATAAGAATGGGTAAATAAAAACTGATATATGCGATCGCAAATTGAGGAAAACTGAGTACGCACCCGTCTCTATGCTCCACCCCATCGCTGCCAGGATTCCTCCTCGATCCATCGCCGGACGCGCTCTTCGGGAACCCAATCTCCAGATCCGCGCCGGCGCAAAACGCCCGCCCGGCTCCCGTCACCACAATAGCTTTGACGCGGTCGTCCACATCGACCGTGTTGAAAAACGAAATCATCTCATCCGCCATCGTCCCCGTGAACGCATTGAGCTTGTCGGGCCGATTGAGAGTTAGGAGGAGGACGGGGGTGGCCGTAGCGGAGCTGGCGGGGACATGATCGATTTTGATGTGCTGGGTTTGCAGCGCGGAGTACGATGGGGGGATTTGGATGGCCATGATGATAGAGGTTCGTTGGTTGGTTGGTTGGTTGGTTGGTTGGAGGTATAGGGCGATTTGTTATGGTAAGTTGAGGTTTTAGAGGATCTGGGGGGAATAGAATTGTTAGTTCTGTTCGCGCCTTCGGAGATGTTGCTCTTCGCCTGGCAAACTCCGGGACAATTGCTTTTATTTGTCCCATTAAGTTGTGCTGCAGTGGGGACTCCTGCAGGTGGAGTGCATAGTAGTATGTACTAGGACGCATGAATAAAAGAAGGCGACATACCTTTTTGTGTGTTCTTTGTACTGTATTCACCTGCGCAATAACAACGGTTTATTGAGCTCTTTATTTCAAATCTTTGCCTTTCTTCCCACCCTTCCTTTCACTGCGCAGATGAATCCATTGCCATCCAGCCCTGATATACGAGTTGTTATAGATGGACGTTTCCCCGGCTTGGAGGTGGTTGACTAAGCAGTGAATAGCCGAGGATTCGGGAGGGAATAGCCGGATGCCGAGCCGCCGTGTCAAAGGCTGGCCGTGGTGTGGATGGGCAGGAACAAGCACATATTAATATTGTAACAAATCATATTTAATATCTATGGGCTCAATCAACTAACTAATTGGTATCATTCATGCATCACCGTACTCCAGCCCGTGTTCGCCAACAATTACAAATGAAAAAAAAAAATATGATAATAAGAATAGTTCAGGATAGGTTCGATGAGTGCCGCCCTGTCTAGTTGCTCGGCCACAGCCCTTATTTACCAGGTTCGGGTAGCTATGGAGTGCTTGCGGTACGGAATTTGGAAAAAAAAATAGGAAATATAGCCGTCTATATACATAGCTTCTGCTCGTTGCTATTGATCCTCATCGTCATCATCATCATCATCAATAATATTGGTTAAATCTTCCGCCGGCACACGTTTCGCGTCTAGGCTAGGGGTCCTATCATTGGCCCATTTGCGCCATATCGAAGCTGTAAGCCCAGTCGTGGGGCCGAAAGAAGTTGTCCCATAAATTCTATCCGATGGGGTTAGTCGAGATATAGTTGGGAGGTGAAGAAACAAAGAAACAAAAAAGAGTGAGCCGGGATTGGATTATATTGTGTGTGCATTTTCAACACATACCCAGTCTATTTCTTGCGGAAATTGGATGAAATTCTGAATCGTCATGGTTTCCGGGTTGAAAAACATGGCTTCCGGATCGGCCAAGCCCATCTCGCTAATTGGAATCGGCATAGGGACGGACGTCGCTTGAGGATATACACCTTCTGGATAGAACATGTGTACTGTCGGTACTGCAGTCAGGGATTCGGATCCTACCTCTTGTAAGTGTCATATACACTGAAATTCACAGATCTAGATGATACATACCAGGATAAGATCTTGCGCCCAGTGACGTCATTGGATTCGTCTGCTCCACCCCCACAACTTCATTCATTATGTCATTTGGCATCGGGAGCATTAACCCCACCTTCTGCAGAATGATATTCATAACTCCGCACGCCCTCGCAGCACCCCTGGAGGACGCGGCGGAAACACTTAAAACGCCATACGCAGACTCCAACAACTGCAGCATCTCCGACCTTCTCTCCGGCGTCACGCGATCGACGATAACATCGCCAACGGCGCCAACGCCTTGCCGATTTAGACGGTCAAGGTACAGGCAAAGAATCATTGCAGCAAGGAGAGACTCGTGCGCTATAAGTGACATTCTCATCCCTCTGAGTCGGTGTAGTATGCCTCCTGGTTGCGACTCCTGATGGAGAAAGGCCTGCTGTCGTAGCGTCGTCATTGCTGCTTCAATACACGTCTGGCGCGAGTACGTGTACTGCGGATTGTTCCAGGAGAGGGTGTAGTATTTGCGGTGTAGCATGCAACGCCCCTTTTGGTACATGAGATCAAGTATTAAACGGCGCATGATTAAACCTGGCGGCTCGGTCACCGGGGGTGTCGTAGGATCTGGCTTGGATCCTGTCGGTATGACTCGGTAGCTATCCTGTAGAGCCTTGTCCAACTTCAATATTTCCTCATACGGCGCAAGCTCCTTTGCGTTGTTCAAATCTACAATAGTCCCGAAAACAATTACCATAGGCCTTTTCGCAATGGTGTATGCTAGCCCTGGGTTGGCCGGGTCGGGTCTTGAGGGTGGGAGTTCGATGGCGTCTTCATCAATGTCGTCATCGAGGATACAGCGAGGGAGTTCGACATCCATCTGGGCCGGTTGTATCATCCGAGGCAAGCCCGCATCTACTGACGTGAGCAGATCCATGTGAAATAGGATCGTCCATGAACGTCTTCGCATCTCGCCTTCGAAAACGGACAGACCAGGATGGTGTCGAGGGTCACGGTGGTACCCTTTACGCATAGCGATGCGAAGGATGACCCCAAAGAGAAGCCAGCAAGGTAATTGCATATCCGCGTTTCGGGTATATTCTGTAAAGAAATATAGTATCAGAGCTTCGACTGCGTGGGGTGGGCCAGTGGCATAGTTTCCGGTGAACAAGCAGTGAACAGCCATTTGGCGATATTGGTCCATTTGTTGGGAGGGTTCTAGAAATGATTCCGGCATTCGTTCGCCAGAGTGTATAGCGATGCGCACGGCACTGCACATCATACTGAATAGCTTGCTAACCCATGTTATCGGCGTAGACCAAGGATCGTGCCAGAATAAATCATACTGGGGCAAGTTAGACGCGTTAACAACCAGACAGCTTACAAGGACGGGAAACGGAAAGCATCACAGATACGTACCTGTTTTCGAAAACTTGGACGATGGATGATTACTAGTCATCGTTCAGTTATGCACAACACTATTGCTGAATAGAGGGGAAACGTGGGAGAAAAAGAAGCTCGTACTTAACGATTGATCATCGGAACTGAGATATCGGGAAATTAAATAGTCCACAAGTGGCTTCGGGGGGACGCGGTCAAGTATTTCCATCTGCGTCAGCCTCCCAAAGCGGCCACTGAGAAGATCTGTTTCACAATGGCCAGGCTCAGGAGCTGTCGTCTCTGGGGGCTCACCTTCGCCTTGATCTGCGAAGTATCCCTTCAATTCACCAATCTGGAAGATCGCAATGGAAAGGGCGCCAGTTAGTTAATATTTCTCACATAAACCACTGGTTTGAGAAGTAATAACCGTACAGCCGGTAAATAAAAACATTATAAAGAAAAAGGAGCGGGTGAAATAGACAAATGAAAAAAAAAGCGTACATCAGCCAAAATCGAAGCCCAATGCCCACTACTAAAATATCTTGAATCACCTCCCACCGGCAGGTTCAGCCTCGGGGCCGACTCTATAGACTCCATCATGGGCATGGCCGAGCGCTCGCGGCTCCCAGGGCCCGTAGAACCAGAGGTATAATTTTCGAAGCGATATCCCAGATGTTGATCGCGGGCCTCCCCATCAGACCGAAATTCCGAGGCCGTGCTCCACGACTGACATGATGGAGATCTCTCTCGTACCAACGATAGAACCATCTTTTCCAGGTGTCGAACACGACCTTGCATGGTAGCTCTATTGACTGGCCGATGGGCCGTTCTGGTCTGACCCTGTGGCGGAGGGTTGGCGTAAACACAGGTATCCCCGCGGCCGCGGGTTGCGCAGTTTTCGCATGGTAGGTTGCGGTCGCATTTAAGTCTTGGGTCTCCTGGTTAGCTGAACGTATCTGGGGAAATAAAAAGAGAAAACATGTTCTTCTTCTGCTTCTTCTTCTTCTTCTTTTGGTTCTTTTACAACGCACTTCTTTTGCCGGCATGTTGTACATGATAGTTGAGGTCGCTCTCTTCTTCTATGGGGAGGTTTGCGGGGAGGGGCGTCATCGCTAGGGGGCGTCGCGGTTGATGAGGGGTTTAAATTGACCATTGTAGCAGCAGCTGGGACTGAGAATCAGTGAGGTAAACTGAAAACATACCATCAGTTGATTGTTACCCCAAAGAATTGCAGCCTAGTCAAGTTATATAAAACGAGCATTTTGAGTTAAAAAACCGGTGATGTCGCCGGCATAATTAACGTCCCGCGCTGTGCATGCGGAGTCCAACCAGCGCACACTGGGGTGCATACACGTTTCTCAGCCCTGACTTGGCATAAAATCCATCCTTACGAGGGTCTAATATTTACCTCTAGCTGCCCATTGGCCGCCGTGCCCAGCCAATGTTCGATTGACCGGAAAAGTCTCCGGGAAACTAATATCAGAACAATGATAACTCCCTCCAAGGATCATCGCTTGGCAGGCTTGGAAGTCGGTTAGAACATGTTTAACCCTTCTTTCCCAACGTTTTGAACCAGCCCCTAGCCTGCCTTCGCCTGTTTTCCCGCTTTTGAGTGCCAATATTGATTTTCCCGAAGAAGAAGTCAGTCCTGGTTTGTCAGTCAAAAGACTTTGAGCGAATTTTTCCCCTCTTGTTGAATCGCTGGTCAATCAGGAGTGAGTCTTCGCGAGGGGATGGCCCGTTGTGCTGGTTATTTTATTCTTGAAACTTCAGTTATGCATCTGATTAATTCCCGAATAGCAATAGACCGGCCTAGTGACAGCTGTGAAGAGGATATAATTGTACCATTATTATCGCTGACTCCTCGATTTTTTGAAGTTTCCTCATCAAGCAACTGACTGAAAGCATTAGACTGTTTTGGGATGCAGGCCTTGGGTTCTGAATTAGATACAGTTAGAATTAGCCGGGCCAGGATGGTAAGTGTTAGGTAGTTTAGTCCGCTCACTTTCAGACTTTCAAGTCTTCAGGGGCCCACGCTATTGGACCATAGCCCGCCCTGGGTCTTGGGGGCAACAAACTCTAAATGATGAGAGGGTTAGTTGTAAGTTATAACTTATTAGCCTGTTAAGCTAATCATTTAGCCCTAGCCATGTGTAAAGTGTGCCAGAATGTTATTTATGCTCAGGAAAATCGCCGCGGGCACGACTCGGAGTTGTGGGAGTCGGGGAACAAAAACATCAACGGGAAACTAATAACGATATCAAGAGAGTGAGGGAAAGGGAAGGAAATCAGTCCATCGTCGGGCATCTTCGTGCAGACTATAACCCCCGTCATCATATCCTGGTGCCATAGCCACACGCACCCACGCACACACACCCAACACGTCTCGGAATTAGGAATTTGCACAGTTTCTCGGTCCTAATCCCCTTGCAGGCCCCTTAACTGACTAAACAAAGTGCTTGCAACGATCGCGGCTGTTCGCTGTTTCTCATCGGCATGCCTTAGCTTTGACCAAATATTCCGTTTTACGGCTCCGTTAATGTCGTTTGTTGGTCTACGGGGTTTAGGGCTGAATGGCAGCAATAATGCTAACGATCCTTCAACGGCGCATCTCATATTTTTAAGAAACGACGCTAACGAAGGCTCGTTTTCACCGCTAGGGGGGTGAGACCCGCATAAGGTAGCTTCCCCTTCAGACCGGGGGTTCGAAACGATTCCCCCGATCGGCTGCAA
This sequence comes from Blastomyces silverae, assembly GCA_001014755.1. Taxonomy (NCBI): domain Eukaryota; kingdom Fungi; phylum Ascomycota; class Eurotiomycetes; order Onygenales; family Ajellomycetaceae; genus Blastomyces; species Blastomyces silverae. The sequence continues at coordinate 5,858 of LDEV01002859.1, forward strand.
GCGGGTGTGGAACAGACCAAGAAGCTCTCGTACGTAGCCAATCTGTTCAAGCTGTTTGCTGACCGCAAGTTCAAATGTGGCTTCTGCCTCCCTCCACCAAGCTTCCGAAATTGCTTGTCTCGGGATCGGTCGTTTGAAAAAATATAGGTTTAGTGTCGCCATAAACCGGTCACTCAAACTGTCAAGTTCGTTCATGGAAGAATGAGCTAGTAGCCTCTTTATCCGCGTAAGTTCCCTGTCAATATCGTCCAAGGCAACTGACCCATGCCAGAAGAGAGATTCAATCAATTCTCTAGCCTGGCGAATTACAACCAAAGCATTGTTGCATTCGAATTCTAATTCAAGTTTTGAGCCCATATCATCTGCCAATAAGCCACAAAGTTCAACAACCTCTGACTCGCTGTCCTTTAGAAGGGCGGGAAGCAGAGAAGCTGCTTCGTTCGACGGGTGGAGTAGTTGACCAAGTCTAGCGCGAGAATCTAAAATAAGCTGATAACGGTGTGGTGGTTTTAATCGGTAAGACGCCTCTTGCCCTGACTTTGTTGCTGATAGTGATTCTGTCATGCTGGGAGAAAGTAGCGTCTTCACCAAATATAGCGCGCAGAGCAGCAATACCCCCGCCAACAGGGGCTTTCTAGAATATTCGCGGCTCCTTAAGCGGCCTATGATATTCGAGGAGGGTCTTCTGCTCGATGGAGCTTGGTCACTTCTCGTTTCATTATTGTGAGGGGATTTTGCAGACACCTGACTGAGTCGGCTCCCTGGTCCTGGGGCTGGCTCCCGGGAACCTGGAGGGTTGGCCGCCTGGGAGGATGGGTGAGGGTCAAACGATGAGCCATCTGGCGTATATTCCTCGTGTATAGATGGCATAATTAGCTCTGGGCCAGGTAATGATACTATGGATGCATCCTGAAGGAAATGAGATGGCTGCAACTGGCTACTGTTATCTGGCCCAGTTGAAGGATTGGATGATGGAAAATCCATCTCGGCATATATTTCATCGTCACTATCAATACAGGTCAACTGATCTGCGTCTTCTGGAGACCAGCTCGCCCATGATTCTCCAAGAGAACGGGATGTCTGAGACTGGCTTGAGGATGTCATCTTGGCGGGCTTGATAGCAAGAGGTCTCTAGTTCTTCCAAATGCGGAGGAGAAAGGGGTCGGCGAGAAGAGAGTCCTGTCGCGAGTATGGAGGAGGACAAGGAGGAGTTTGATGCTATATATTTGATCTTAATGCTTGGAGAGTTGGTGCCTAGTTAATGAAGCGTCGAGACCAGCGGCTGCCTGGGCGCGACAAGCAAAATGGGAAATAAACGCGCTTTTATAGGTTTTCCCCTGTAAATATATTCACATATTTCTAATATTTAAAATGCAAGTAAACAGCATCAAACATGTGTTGTGTGAGTGTGTGTGCTGCTAGATATGTCGGTGAAAGAGTGTTGGGAGTTGATGGTTTCTGCGGGCACACGCGACTTGTCGAAAGGTCGCGTTTTGTCCGGAACTTGCAGGGAATTTTTTTAAGCCTCAATCATCAAATTGTTACTCAAAGCAACCAAACGGCAAAACATCCAACCACACATGCGGCGGCCCAACATCTTCCCAGGGCGATGGCGCTGTATTTCTTTCCAGTTCACAGCTAACAGCCGCCCTCAATCCATTCAGAGATACCATCACCCGTCTAGTCTCGCTGCGAGAAGTTGCTCGTGTACCGCATCGCAACAATCCCAGGCCACCTCCGGGCAACTGCTCAACAACAAGAACAGCAAAAACGACGCACCTCACCATGACACCTATCTGCAGACGCCAGCCGTTTCTCCAGCAGACCACAGGGTAGTAGGGACGGCGCAAGAACTCTTTACCACCTCCCCATACAGCCCGGGATCGCCGCTATTCCTGCCAAACGGAACACATATTCTCAACAAACTAACCTCCTTCCTCCGAGCACAGTACACACAATACGGCTTCCGCGAGGTCCTGACACCGAGTATCTATAAAAAGTCGCTATGGGAAGTTTCCGGCCACTGGCAAAACTACAAGGATGACATGTATGAGGTACGGGGGCGGGGAGCAACGGGCGAACAAACGGCGGAGGCGGAGATTGGCGAGGACGAATCATACGGCCTTAAACCTATGAATTGTCCCGGCCACTGTTTACTCTTTAAATCGCAGAATCACTCCTATCGCGAGTTGCCGCTCCGATATGCAGATTTCAGTCCTCTTCACCGCAACGAGATCTCCGGGTCGTTAAGCGGACTCACCCGCGTCCGCCGCTTCCATCAGGATGATGGCCATATCTTTTGTAGACCGCAGCAGATTGGCAGTGAGATTGAGTCCGCGTTGAGGTTCACCGATACCGTTATGAATATATTTGGATTTGAGAATTACAGACTTGTTCTTTCTACGCGGCCGGAGGCGGATTTCATTGGGAGTCTTGAACTATGGGATAGTGCAGAACGGCAACTAAGGGATGCCTTGGAGAAGAGCGGCCGGTCTTGGGAGCTCAATGCAGGGGACGGCGCGTTCTATGGGCCTAAAATTGACATGCAGGTACAGGATTCGGATGGCAAGTTCCATCAACTCTCCACTATTCAGTTGGATATGAACCTCCCACAAAGATTCGAACTGGAGTACGCTGTTGCGGAGGGTGAGGAGGACTACAACCCGGAAACTCCTGGAAGAGCAGTGCCCGTCTTAATCCATCGGGCAATTTTCGGCTCCCTTGAAAGATTCTTTGCGCTGCTAATTGAGAAATATAACGGCCGATGGCCATTCTGGCTCTCACCTCGCCAAGGCATCATCCTGACTGTCTCGCAGGATGAGAAACTTCTTCGCGCAGCGGAAGATGCGGCAGCAAAAATGTCTGGCTATCAGGTCCACAGCAGCAGTGAGGATCCCAATTCAACCACAACGGCAAGGCCTCTGAAACCACTCTCACCGGCTCGGACGACGTTCCGTATCGATCTGGATACCTCAGCTCGCCCCCTCGGGAAAAAAATCCGCGAAGCCAAGAAAATGAAATACAATCTTATTTTCGTACTGGGGGAGAAGAATCTGGCGGATGGGAGTGTTGATGTTGATCTTGGCGGACAGATGTTGCTTGAAAAGGGCGTGGGAAATTCGAAGGCGACCAACCATCTTCAACTTCTTGGCGACACCCCTTGCCGGGATGTTACCGGAGCTCCGAAATTAACTAATGAAGCTAACAATGTGGCGAACGTGGTGAAACTGAAGATGAAGGTGGATGACGTCTATAGCTGGTTATTGCGGCTAGAAACCAAGTTCCACTGAGCCTGCGGCATGAAACTCACTTTTGCTTTTTTCTTTTCTATATAGCTTTCTGGATGGGTGTGGCGCGTATATGGCCCCTAGAACCAGCCCCCCCCCTGTACTGTATTCAATGCCGGCGCTACTTTTTTAGAAATAACTCGTCAACACGATCTGCATGTTCTGCCTTAGACCGCTGCAGCAACCCAGCAGCGGAGCATATATGAGTGCCATGCCATGTGCTTCGCATTAGCGCTATATCCTTCTTTGCATAAAATTACAGGGAGGTCAGATGCCCTTTAAGAGACCAGCACGACTGTCCCTGGAGGCTGGAGCTCGCTATTTCCTCCCCGGGCACCCTCCAGGAGGTAGCTGAAACTTTAATAATAATAACTCAAGGATAGTCAGCCCACACCATCCCCATCCACAGCACATATGTTGAGTTTCTTGGCCGGGCATTAGTCTAATTGATTGAGTCACTCTGTTCTCTGGGCGTGTCAAGAGGAGATTATTGGCCGATAGGCAAGGATGGCGATCCACTGTCCGCTTCTCACCGGCGACCTCCCTGGTATACATGACCAGAAAGGGTCAAGGAGAGGCAGCCGCGCATCGCTCATGGTGCATTTGCCAACCAACTGATGCTGCAGTTGGGGGGGCCGAAAATTTTCGGGCTGAATAGGGCATCAGTCTGAGTGCGAATCTTGAGCGGTTTATTGGATTATTTTTATTCGCTCCAAGAATGAGAAGTTTGGGTCTTTTGACGCCACAAAAGCTAGTGGGAGGAACTGGAAAGATTCCGGTTTTCCACTGCAGCCGTGGCGAGCCATCGAACCTTCTGCCGCTCTTCTACGGGGGTTCCATGTGGATGTCTGCTGCCGAACCTACATCAGGTGAGACGTCGTGGCGCCAACGAGCGACGGTCAGATCTATCATCCCAACCTTCCGCTGTACATCGAAGTCTAGCGTGCAGGCCATTGGGGGGGCGCATGCTCTCTAGCCTCTTGGAAGCTCCACCATCAATTCAAAACACAAGAATGATTCCTCATCATGACAGGGAGTGTGATCATCTTTCGTTGTCAGGTATTAGGATTAGTATCCTTGGTGCGCTATCCCGTTCGCTGTGGGCCCTTTGCGTCTCTACGTCGGTTAGAACCTGGTGTCATTGACTCCACAAAGAGGTGGGGGAATCTGGGGATGCGAAGCCTCACTGTTTTGATAAGACTTTCGCTTCTCGGACTCCGTCACTGCTAGGGACCCCACGGCTCCAAGACGGTCGAGGAGTTAGCATAAGTCACAGCGACGTTTCGACTCCTTGTATGTACAGACATTTTCCTCTCTGGTTTTTACTGTGTTCCTTTAGAAAACTAGCACCGCGTCTGTTGGGTTGTTAATCCATCATTTCTGCCAGAACGCTTCAATCTTAACCTTGGAACACTTGCTGACGACCTCGCTAGGCCACGTGACCTCTTCACGCGCGCCCATTCAAACAATATTTATGTACGAAGGGCAGTAACAAATGCGAAGAAAAAGGGGAAGAATGGAGTTGTGATTATTTTAACATCTCAGAGAATCAGAAGTCTGTTTAAGATGGTGGCGGGCGAAGGCACTCGTCGCAGAATAGTGCATATAAAACCAGATCGTTCAACTATAACAATTTATTTATCAAACACTGCCACTGCAGATCTCAGGACAAAAACAGTGAGAAAGGGAAACAAAACAAGAGCTGTACAACTCTGTTTAAAAAGAGGGTACGCTTGCTCAAGTTGCCTACTAAGAGTGTATGTTAATAAACAGGAGAAGGGAAACTTATCACCCGGCAGATGAGCAATAAGTCCTTCCAGCAAGAACGAACATATCGTTTTTCCCCGTCCGAGCCCCAGAACCGATAAGGGTCTTCGAGTAGGGGTATTCTGTCTGCCACCTATCGAAGATTGCATCCACGCTTTTGATGATCTCGGGCCCGGAAATAGAGTGCCGTTTCTCCTTCACGTCAGAATTGCACACCCAGATACCTGCGGAATGTTTGCAGCTGGCTTGCGCGCACAGCTGGCCATTGGCTTCAATGTGGCCTGGTCCTTTTTTATCTCTTCTTGGCCGTTGGAGAAGAAGCCACGAAGCCAGTCACCTTTGTGAACCAGCTTGGCGAACGGGGTATAGGTGTATATGTGATATGCTCCCTCATTGCAGTTGAACAGTTAGTTAGCCTGTGAGTTCAGGAAGAGGGGCAAGATTTTGGAAATAACTCACACCTTCATTCATTCCCATCTTTACACTTTGCCAGCGACATATCATAATTTTTGAATAGGATATCTGACATGTTGAAATCTCCCATTGAAACTTCAGGATAATGGGTGGTCTTGAGGGTAGGCTAGAGTGTTATACGATAGTAAAGTCACTCTCAGGACATGACGACAAGAACTCAGAATTGGTATAATTATGAGCAAAAGGCCTTTATATAATAACCAAAAGAAGTGTACTCCATATTACTCTCCAATTCCGGCCCTGTATTCAAGTTTTCCAGAGTGACTAGCAATTGCAGCTCTGGATACTAACTGCACAGCTTTGCATCATTTTTTTTCTCTTTAAAGAACATCAGCACAGTAAGTGCCAAATGATCACATATTGCTTAAAATCAGCAACAAAAGCACTGAACTTATTGATACCTAACAAGAGTTAGAAAGGTTGATTGATACTAGGCTGAGCTGTGTGAGTATATTCAATCATATTTAGCACATAGTATAGGTTGACTTGTTGAAAGTAGATGGAAGCAATAAGTGACCACTCATTGAGATGAGGGTGTATATATACTTACTCCAAGAGTGAGTATCAGAAGAATCATGTAGAAATAGTAAATATCACTACAGAAGATAAAAACAATTAGTTCTGGATATCAGCATCTCAAGTCATAAATAATGTTAATAGCCAATACTCGCGCTAAATCTCTGCTAGACCTCACCAGTTGCTGGACCCTACTGATAGTTATAGTATGAATATAAATCAACTTACTTTGACTGCCCCATCTATTAAGAATCAGAATTTGAGTCTGTACAAAGCTGTCAGACCAGCGGTGTAACCATTTTTTATACTCCAAGTTTAAAATGCGGTAGTTAACGAAACTCTGTACATAGAGTTAATTGTGCCGCTGGACACCGGCTAACCCTTTCCTGATGCCGAGCCCCTATACCTACCCGGGCTAACGCCTCAACTAGTTATCCCCATTCTGGCCGACCCCCAACCGGGCCGGGGGCTGGTAAACCTCGCCCCTCGACTGAGCAACCCTGGGCTGGGAACTCCGGGTCGAGAACGGGCTAAGGGCAGTTTCGAGACAGCCCATTTTCGAGATGGGGAATTGCCGGGGTTTTTTCCAGCATTATTGATTGCTTCCCCCGGTTTCTGTTGTGCCCCTCACTCCGCCCTCGAGAGAGCACCACCCCTCCTCGGACCGTCTTCCTCTCTATCACTTCCATTCGATGCCTGAGAACCCAGCAAAACCTGGCTTGACCAGGAAAAGTGCCTTCTCCTGTGAAGCCTGTCGCAAACGCAAGGTATGTGGCGCGGCTGTGACTTGTGGATGCGGTTGTGTGGTTGTTTGCCCCGGGCTTTTACGGCCGGCTTACTCTTATTTTCTTCCCCTCCAAGCCTACACCCCGGTCCCTTGCACCTCAGAAATAGTTCTTTTCAAGGGTCATTGTTTGTTTTGAAGGTCATCTTTTCGTTAACCAGGTCATTTCCCCCGGCTTGTGGGGAAATCCAATTCTGTCTATAGGTCAAATGCAATGGAGCCAATCCCTCCTGCTCGCGATGCGCCGCGCGTGGAGAAACCTGCGTATATAGCCTGTGAGTTACGGATAATAAATAAATAATCGCTTCCTATGAGCCAGTAATGGTTTAAGCATTGCCGCATTCAAAAAAGGAAATGCATATTTTGGGTTGAGCTTCTTTTGGCTCCGAATCCTTGCCTTTGCTAATTATTTTGGTGCATCCATACAGAACGCCGACCCTGTCCTACACAAAAACCCTTGAAGCTCGTGTGGCTGAGCTCGAAGCAGCCCTCGCAAATGTACAGGCTGGGACTGGGAATATTGATGGAGGACTAGGGCAACAAAATTCACAACAGCAGCAGCAGCAAAATCATGTTGAGGAGCCGCAGGGGAATTTATCGAGAACTACCGTGTCCCCCGGTGTCGACGACATCGAGCATATCGCGCCAGATTTGGCTAGAGGCATTGACGGGTTGAAGGTTGGAGATGATGGGCGCATCTCTCTCTACGGCCCAACCAGCCTGTTCCAGCTGCCCAGCGGTCTTGCGCCCGAGAAAACGAACCCACTGTTGCCCGCCGCTGCAGAGCTCGATAGCCGAAAAGAACGGCTCATTAACAATGCGTGGAGGGAGAGGGCTTTTGAACAGTTGACCACCATACCGGTAAGAGGACACGGACTAAATTGTTACATTGTTTTTTCTGTCTTTTTCTGTCCTTTTTTCCCTTATTCATTTTTTTTATATGGGAATTGGAGATATACTGAGCTTCTTATCTTTCTTTTTCTTCGTTTCTTCGAATCAGGATCCGTTTCAATATCTGCTCGATTCGCATTGGTGTTGGATACACCCGCTTTTCAACTTCGTTTATCGGCCGGCATTTACACGTCAGTTGATACTCTTGGAAAAGTTTCACCCGTGCTTGCTTTTCACTTTCTATCTGCTTTATGCGGCACGCGTAAGGGTGCATTTTTGCTCACTGGTTGTTTTGCAGGTGACATGAAAATGAACGGCCCGTATTTCTCTGAGATTTTGTTGAATGCCATCCTATCTCATTCAATGAGATGGTGCAAGGATGAGCCGAAAATCGCCAAATATATCGACGCGTACAGCGGCGGAACCCAGTTTTTCGATCAGGCCTGTTCCGGTTTATTCAACACTCTGAAAGCCGGCAATGGCCAGATACCCATCGTGCAATCACTGCTCCTCTTAAGCGCACAAGAATGTGGCCGGGGAAACAGGACCCAGGCCTGGCTATACAGCGGTATGGCATTTAGGCTAGTCGAGGATCTGGGCATCACTATTGACAGCAGGAAGTATTCTGGCTCCGTGCAGTTCTCCGATGAGGATATCGAGATTCGTAATCGTCTGTTCTGGAGTTGTTACTTTTGGGACAAATTGGTTTCTCTTTATTTTGGCAGGTCTCCTCTCATTCAAGATACGCCGGTCAGCCCGCCACGGATATTACGTCAGTAAGCCCCTTGTTGAGCTCGATTTTCGTCTGGGTTATGATGATCCCAGGGACTGGGCTGCAGCTAACATGTGTAAATCATTTTACAGTAGATGACACGGCCGAAATTGAGATATGGACACCTCATGGTGTTGTCTTCCCCGAGGGCACACACTATCCACCAACGCAGGCCCATGCAACGTCATGTTTTATGAAGATGTGCTCTTTAACAGAAATCCTCAACCAGATTATAATCCACATATACGACCCGATCCGCAAAAGCACTGAGGCTGAATTCCAAACCTGCGTGGCTCAGCAGAGCCGCAATCTTGAAAGATGGTGGGACGAGCTACCCGCGTTTCTAAAACTCATCGTCGACCATCTCCCGCCCTACTCTCCGCCAAGCCATATTGTTACGTTGAAGTATGTTTCCTGCTCCTTTTTTTTCAGCCCATTGCGGAACGAGAAAATTCCCATTACTTACATACATACCTCGTCGCCGCCGTGTTCCAGCTGCGTATACCACACGACAAACATTCTCCTACACAGACCAACCCTCTGTTCGAGACCATTCAGAGGTTCAGCCCAAGTGACTAGCAATGCGAAGCCACTTGTCCAATGCATATCGTCCGCTACATCTATAATCGCCCTCTTCGACCTCTACCGGCGCACTTTCGGAGACGGACATGTCGTTTTATCTATGGCATACAGCATCTATACCGCCGCGTCGATATTCTTGCTCGAAATGCAGGCATTGAGATATGCATCACCGTCAACACTGGACAAATTAAGGTTCTGCATAGCTGCCTTAACCCGGGTTACAGCCGCTAATCCTGGTGAGTGGCGCCCGTACCGCTTTCTCTCTCCCTGCTAGCGGACGAGAGGGAAGAAAAGAAAAGAGACCCAGTCCTAAATCATACGTATGCATAACTAACCAAACCCAAACCCAAAGTGATAAAAACCGCCCTAAATCTAATCGAACAAGAACTCGAGAAACTTGGCATCGACATCCGCGACCCGTCAAACCGCAACACACAACATATCTCCTTCTCCCACAAAGCAACCGCCACGAAACCCCATAACGACAACTCCACCACCTCGCCCTCCTCTTCCTCGTTGCAAACCTCCCAGTCCCCGTATCCTTACACCGTCCCGCCACATGGTGCATTCAGCTTCACCCCTCCCCCGCTGACAACTCAGCATGGCGATGATGAAGACTCCCTTTGCGTTCTCGCGGATGCGGATCCATCCTTGGCGATACCGGATTCACTGAAACAGGAAGGAGTGTATGACATTGCGCCTGAGCTCTTTGAGGCGTTTTCGTATGTGGAACCGTTGTCAGCTACTATGGGTGGGGAATTCGATTCCGGGTGGGGGGATGTGGAGGGTTTATGAGTTATATATATTCCTTTGCATGTTTATTTTATATTCCGTGGATATTCTATGTCGTTCGCTGGGTGGTATTGCTGATTTATGTTGTGATATCGAGCTTCCCCTCGATATCTTTCTTTCTTTTTTTTCCTTCCTGTCATTCCCTTCCTAGTCTTGTTGATCACTGTTGGTTACTGTTGGTTAGTTATGGCGCAAAACCTGAGCGATTGCATTTCCTCCATGCCCTGGTCTGCTTATTTTTCAGGATTTCGTTTTCAGGAGTTGGATGTAGGCTGCTTTGGTAGGATGTATGTACTGTACATAGTAGATGTATATTAGAAAATCTACTACGCAATTTAAAAAACCTAGAAGTACGTATATATTTATTGCGCACTCAATTAAGACCGAAGCTACCATATGGTTTCTTTGACTCAGGATCGTTTGCTGTTCGTCACTACTCCGTACGATGGTGGCTGGTTATTTAGTTTCGGCGACCTTCCTCCGAACTCTCGTTACTGTCCCGAAGAACTTGAAGCCACAGACACGGCCACCAGTCTTCTGCTGCTGCTACTGCTAGTGGTGGTCGTGGTCTAGTATAAATAACCCCACACTCCAATAATCCGTCCTGATATCAGTAACTGGTTCCCAAATGGGTATACTCCGCTTCAGAACCCTTCCCGCGCGCCAGCCCGTTCCGTGGGTGACAAAACCATGGATATCGCCCAGGAGCACCCGTAAACCCCTATCCTCGTCCTCCTCTACACATACGCCCGGCTCCATGGCCCGGCGTCTCCCCGCAAACTCCTGGGATAGCCACATGCATATCGTAGAGCCCTCCTCTCGCTATCCTCTCTCCGCAACCGCCGCCTACACCCCCAGCGAACCCCACAGCCTCTCCGACGCCCTCGCCTTCGAATCAACCCTGGGTATCCGCAACTTAGTCCTCGTCCAGCCTTCCATCTATGGCTATGATAATTCCTGTCTACTTGACGGGCTCAAACGGTTAGGGCCTAGGCACGGTAGGGGTGTAGTTTGCTTCGACGCGGCCGCCATTATCGATGAAGAGCGGCGCCGCGGTCGTGGGAACGACGACGACGAAGGCACTTTGGCAACCTGGCACCGCCTTGGGGTTAGAGGGGTAAGGTTGAATTTGGTCTCCGTACCTCAGCAGCTGAGTGCGGGAGAGCTACAGCGCATGCTACACCAGTATGCAGATATCATCCGTGACTTGGGCTGGGTGCTACAGCTCTACACGCCCATGGAGACCCTGCCACATCTCGTCCCCATCGTACCCCAGCTGGGCGTGAAGGTGTGTCTGGATCATTTTGCGAAACCGACACTACCGCCATCGTCGTCATTGTCGTCGTCGTCTTCCTCGCCATTTAACCCCTACGCCCTGCCTGGGTTTACCGCACTCATTTCCCTGCTGGAGCAGGGCAGTACATACATCAAGATATCCGCGCCCTACCGGCTCAGCGATGACCCGCAGTTCCAGCACCTAGGCGTGCTGGCGCGCGAGCTGATGCGTGCTGATAAGGAGCGGTTGGTCTTTGCGACCGATTGGCCACATACGCGCTTTAAGGGGATCGATATTGCGCCGTTTGCTGAGGCTTGCCTGAGATGGTGTGCGGAGGAGGACGCGGGTATGGCGGAGAGGCTCTTTCGGCGTAATGCGGAGGTGCTGTGGGATGTTAAGCCAGAGTGAGATAGGCTGCTCATGTGTGGGAATAGACATGGCCGCGAACGAAAAAGTTTCGCGCATTTAATTCAGGGGGGAAATTGGGTTTACGTGTTCAGCAGACATCTAACCATCCGCGCCTACGAAGTGAGCTATAGGGACAACCCCTCCATTCCTGAGAACTAATCACCTTCCCGGATGTCCCAAAATGCCTGTCACCACTCTCCTGGTTCGGTTTGGCCGTCGCGGCGCCCGCCCCGCCTCCCTCCTTGAAGGCCATCCACTATGTTAAACAAGGGGTATTAGGGGGGAAACTTTCTCAATTCCTAGAACATGAAACAGAAAGTAAAAGAGCCAACCCGGGTTTTCAGCTCCTAGGTCTCTAAGGCGCCAATTTACTGTTGCTGATGTCCCCAAACCGCATACCGCCACCAGACCAGCTCTGGGGAACATCCTTTTGAGTCTTCCCCGGCCGGCCTTTTTCAGAAAGGGGTATAACATGTGGAAAATATAGGCACAGTTATCTTCCAGTAAAGGCTGGAAGATATCCTACATTTTTCTGCTCGCAGGATTTAAAAAATCTATGCATGCACTGTACTTCGAGATTTCAATTTTGGAGAATAAATTCCCTTGTCTCCTATTCTCTTCTCACATCTTCTATCATCACCTAAGGAGGTATCAATCTTTTTTTTCCTCTTAAAAAAATGCAAATATCATTCCATGGCTTGTTTATTTTGATATTTCAATGACATTATAATTATATATTCCCCCATATTTAATAAATAACAGATACCATCAAAGATAACCCACACAACATCCAACCTTCCTCCTCTGTGCAATTCCACCAGGCCACTTCTCATCAAATCATCCCTCCCCCTCCCCCCAACCAAATAAATACTACATATCACATAAATCATACTTGCCACAAATCCACATTCTTACTCCTGCACTAGTTTCCTCTCTTTGCTTCATTTGCGCCCGAAGGCTACCTCTGCGACTTTCCACTTTTCCATATTCATCCCTGCAAGCGAAAGGTATACCCAACAGCCCTGCTATCGCAGTAATAATCCGCCGACGGGTTTGGGGGTGAGTTGGGGTCCCTCGGTGACTCTGGTTTCTAGTTCGCCGGGAAAGATAAAGTTGAGATATGGTCGTTAGAAAATCTAGATGGGAACGGGGCATATGAAGAGAGCGAAAAAAAAAAAAAGAGCTGAGGGAAGGAGGAGGAGGACGAGTGAAGAGTTTATGATGTTATAAACCAGTGCCGATAAAAAGGGGGAGAGATAATAATGAATACCATTGGCTTGCAGCATTGAACAGCTCCTCCGTTGGTACAGTTATCGTTTCTAGGTGCGTCAACGCCTGTTTGTTTGAATCGGTTTCCCGGGCGGATGTTCTGTCAGTCAAACTTGCTTCTCACCAGAAAGGACTCAAGGAAAAGAAAGCAAAGGGGGGGGGAATATCTTCCATGTTTGCTATATCAAACCGTGCACTACACATAAATCTAGCAAGAAAAGAAAGCAAAGACCATTACATAAACATATATCTCAGGCAGAAGAACTATATATACATACACTCAACCCCAATAAGCACAGTCGGGCTCTCACGGAGCCTCGAATATTTCCCGCAGCAGAAGGGCTCACGTTCACTGGGACAGGTCCAGACGGCGCTTACAGTGCTAACGAGCGCTGCCGTCACCACGATTGCCATGACGGCGCAGGTGGCGCTGCTGGGGCCATCTGCGCGCATTGTGGGTAACCTTTGACAGTAGCTTTATCTCTCCTAGGTAGCTAGCTGGTGTAAGAAAGTATATAAATTTGTTGGAGGGCTTAAGGTTTCAATTTCGGTTTACTGGTTCCGATAGGTACGGGCGTAAAAGAGGGGCAAGATGAAGGAGAGAGAATAGGAGAAAGGAGAGTTGGACTGTTTGACATCGACATTGACATTGATGTTGATATTGATGTTGATATATATGGATATGACCTCCTCGTCAATTTTAAGCCGCGTCACATGTTTGGTAGGACGCGCATATGGTGTGGAGCAGGCGCGCAGGGTAGAGGAAGGAAATAACCTGTGATATAGACTTCTGCCCAGTTCATGCGGGTAAGGGAGGGGGCCACATGAGGTATCTCGCATAGCATTGCAGGCAGGACAGTCCAGGATTTTACCGGAGCCCTCATTGAAATGCTCCCCCTACTCTGGAGAAAGAGCTGGACATGCAAGTGTTCGGGAAATCCGTTGGGTTTTGTCTTGAGGTTCTGGAAAAGGGGTGTATGTTGTATCAACACATCAGAGAAATGACATACATATTAGATACTTATTTCTCCTCGAAAACAAAGCCATAAAAATAATGGGGGCATATAAATCACAGATGACAGGCCTATTCCGTCACACCTGTTGCATCCCATGATCTAAAACCGTTGTGCTAGATACATATGCATATGCAGATCTATGGCCGTCCATGCTCTTTAGACACACCGCTAAATAGAGAAATGATGTCCAATTCCCCGTGAAATTACGGAGTGAATAGATAGCAAGAACGAAAGAAAGAACCAGATGCTTGATATGAGATAAATCATAGCCAAATATTCATAATAAAGTCGTAAAAAAAATATAAAAAAAAAATTCTGTCAAGGGTATTCAGCAAGTAGCAGAATCATCAAAAGCAGGTGAAGGAAGATAAAATAAAACATATACCAGCTAGATCATGAAGATTTTGCATCTGTCTCTTCCGTCTTCAAGCTTTCTTCAAGCGCCTTACGCAGGTCTTCAATGCTGGGTTGCTTCTCTGGCTGGGTTTGCTGCTCCTGTTTTGAACCTGAGCAGTCCCTTGCACTCTTCCACAGCATATATTCCGTCAGCGCCTCTAGCTCCTCTTTATCTCGTAATTGTTCCTCAGCATAGCTTCGAATCGACTCAGCGAGCGTGCGTTCAAGATCGGCATTTCCATCTCCCACTTCGTCTCCATCCTGATCCGCTTGGTTGGCGTAAATCTGGGGTGTGGACGAGCCAGGGGGTGAAGTTGCAAGGTGTTGTCCATCGAGAAGAATATGTGGTGGACGCGAGTGGGGGTGGGGGTGAGCGTGATGGCAACTTTCCCCTCGTGCTCGCTGCGCTTCTTCGATACTCGCCTTGATTGCACGCGTGTATGCGTGTTCCTCACTTTCCCCATCCGCCTCGGCTGCCTGTAGTTCAAGAACGCTAGCACGGAGGGCACGCTCAATCAACCTAGCTTCTTCGGGGTCTTCACAGGAAGACTGTTCAACGGACTTACGAATTGCTTCTTCAATTCCGCTGGCGACGGATGAGCACATGGTATCTTGTCGGGGGTCATGATGGAATGGGCGGGAGGACGTTCTCTCCCTGGCAGTACGGAAAACATGGAAGAGGCGTTCGGGGGGCGGGGATTCCGTTCTGGCTGGAGAGCTGCTCCTGGATATCCGGCGCTTGGCCTCTGATGATGTATAAATGTGATCGAGAAAACCTCGTGATAGTGCCTCCAGTTCGGACGCAAATGCTGAACCCCTTATCTTGACGTCTGGGTTGGCCCGGAGAGAGTACCAACCTCGAACGATTGCATCGCGTACGCTCTTGGGAGCCTGTTTCCATTCTTCGTATCCTTCTATACTTCGCGACGCGATAATATAGTTATCAACGCTCGTTCCCAAGCGCTTTTGGATTTCTTTGTAAACGCCACTCATCGTATAGCCTGTCAAGGCAAAGATTCCTAGGGAGGCACACATATCAGAACCACGGCTGGGTGGCGCAATGGAAGAGGAAGGTGTAGCTACCTGCTCCTGGTTTAAGTATCAAACCACCAATCCCTTTGCCGAAGCCTTTCACCATACCGCCAACTCCGTCTTTGGCCCCAGCAAGAGGTTGCGTAACCAGGCCAGAGATTCCGTCGTAGAATCCGTATCCGAGCTCCTATTCTAGAGTTAGCGTTAAAGTCTTAGTTAGATCCAGAGTAGTGTCGTTAAATTTTGTACCTTTCCAGCAGCTTTCAGGCCGCTGTGGAAGCCAGTAACCTTTGGAGACTCCCTCACAGTGGTATCACCATACAATTTCGGCGCATTGTGGAACCCCTTTGCTACACCCAAGCTGAATCCCATTGGGGACTTGAGGCCCATATTGATCATCCTCTTTGCCGTCTGCCCTGCGAGTACGATGTCCGCAGCCGTAATATTCCGGAATTCCGAGGATTTGCGTTTGTGAATCCTTGGGCTTATGGGGTGAGTAGTTAGTATGCGGAGGAATAGTCATTTTTACAACACGGTGAGCTAGTTATACGTACACGGAATCATCACGCTCCGGACTACTAGCGGATGTGCGTTCGGTTATACCATCTGAGTTATCCTCCGCAGATACAATAGGAATGCAAGATTCAGAGGAAGTTTCTGTTTCTGAGAGAGCAGTGGTTGAGGTAAGCGAAGGTGCAGCGGTGTCCGCAGACACCGAGGAACCCTTACGCGAATGTGAGGCAAATTTTGACTTCCTCTTCGCATGGCGACGGTACGCAGAGCCTGTTAAGGCCATTAATATATCAGTCGGAATATCAGCAACGCCCATGGTAAAATCTCCAAGTGTCTCTATCAAGGCGCCGGCTGCTCCAGTTATTGGATCTCGGGGTCCGGGTTCTGTATGATACTCCCGTGGCCGATATCTGTGAGAAATTATCAGTAGTTGAACCTTCGCCTCGTGGAGGGCATCGGCGGACTGCTCACATCTTGAGGTCACCAAGATCCAAAATTCCTTCGTTTGCAAGTGTTGTTACTGCCAATGAGCTTAAGCGGATATTGGAATTCTTAACAATCCACACAGCGGGTTTATTGCGAAGGACCATGCAACGCAACGAGTCGACGCCTAGTTGCTTGTGAAACGATTTACCGCCTGCTTGTACACCCTGCTCGTGGCTAATTTTTGCCCCAAGCTCTTCTGCTTTGCGTTTGGCTCCCGGTTCGAGTGCAGCAGTGATGGCAGCCGCCAGGTTGTCTGCGGTCAGTTCCTTGTGATGAATTGGCTTAGGGCCTGCCCCTGCCTTCGCAATCATCGAACCCCAGAACGGCTGGTCTCCAAAGAATGGGATCACGACGGTCGGCTTTCCCAGTGCAATACCTGCTGCAGTCGTGCCGGCACCTCCATGATGAACAACACAGCTCACGCGTTTGAATAACCAGTCATGAGGGCAGTTTCCTATCATGAAAACACCCTCTGGGATTTCAAATTCTTCTGCACCGAAACCTCCCCATCCTTTGGAAACTAATGCTCTCTGCCCTGTTTTTCTAATAGTGTCGAAAATAAGTTCGGTCATTGCATTGGGGTCATCAAGAACAATGGAACCAAACCCGATATATACTGGAGGAGGTCCAGCTGCGAGGAACGCCGCCAAATCATCTGGTGGCGTATAGTTCGAAGCCAGAGGAAGAAAGAAGAACCCAGCGATGTCAATATGGGGGCCCCAGTCCTTGGGTTTGGGAATCAAAGCGGGTGACCTGAATTGAAAGTCAAAAGGTTAACTCACTTACCCTTGCAGCAGGATTAATTTGCATGCGTACCAGCAGTAAGTAAAGGATATACGGAGTCGAGGCAACATGCCTGGAGCCCACATCATACTCATTGGGTCCAACCCAAGGGACCGCTCCCTAAACCTATTGATGACATCACCTAAACCTTGCCAGGTTAACATCTCCACAAGAGCATATGTTACAAAGTTAGCAATTCCCACTTCGGCATCAGAAAATTGGACGTTCGCTAAGGGGTGGTGGAAAGCCTGGGTTGGAGACCATGGCATACTAAATACTATATCAGTTCAGTTACGCTTAATAGATTGCTTGCCAAATCGTAGGCGGAACATACGTGAACATAAGGTGCAATGGTATGCCTAGCTTCTCAGCACAATGGATGTGGGCGAAGCTAGGAGGGTTTGCTATAATCGCATCGGCAACAAACGGCTGGACACCTTCAAGTTGGGTGGCATCGAAATTATCATCCGTGACTGGGACGCCAGTGCCATCCCCAGCCTCGAAGCACGACCGCCAACAACCTGATATTATCTCTGCGATTTCCTTTCGACGCTTGCCTATGTCACCGTTGAACATAGCATCGAAACCGGGCATCAAGCCTGGGTTTTTTACCATAAAAGCCATGAGCTCAGCGGGATCACCCCCGATGGAGAAAAACTCCAGTTCATTCTCCTCTACAAATTGCTTGAAAGTAGGATGGGTCGCCAGTCGTACGCGGTGGCCGTACACATTTTTCAATTCCCGGCCCAGGGCCACAAACGGTTGTACATCCCCTCGGGAGCCAACAATCTGAATAACTATGTTCAGCCGTGGGACAGGAAGGTCCGTATCTGCTCCGGCAAGCGAGGCGGAGGTACTAAAAGGATGGCTTTCTTGTGTCTCAAAAGCTGGGCCTAGTATCTTAGACAGTCTTCCACGACGTTCCCTGATATTGATGTTGACACGACCATCATCTATAACTGTCAGCAAAATGATACGGTGGGGGGGAGAGCGAATAACACCGTATAGCATCGTACCTGCAACTCGGGCATTTGTGTCAATGCCGCTCTGTTTGATATCCATCTGTCCGCACATGGCATCATAATCAGAGGTAGGCAAATCATCCGTGTGCGTTGCTCTCGAGGGTATATGAGCTTGACGCGATTCACGGAGTCCATTGGGTCCATGGGGCTCATGGCCCGAGGTCCTTTGTGAAGAAGAGTCCATGATTATCGTGTATAATAGGAAGTCAGTTGATAACTAGCAGGTTCAAGCATGCTTAGAGATAGTGTCTGGATACTAGAATGCTCTCCTGTCTGGCCGCGCGTATTGAAGTTGGTGGGGGCAGTAAGTTATATACCTGGCGGCACCCCATCTATTAGTTAGTCTGGGCAATCAATGATACATTCCTAGAGCTAGTTATGTTAATGTGAGAGCTGGCAACAATAGCAGGACTTCACAAAACTCTGGTGAAGGCATGCCATATCTGTGATGGCTTCTGATACCAGCATCAATGTTGAATTGCTCTTTTCTCTGGTGCCTGGGGGGTGACGTGGTGGCGGCTGCAGCGCCTCATTGAGCCTAGTTTCAGCCGCAAGTGGCATTGTTATTTAAGGAAGGCCAAGCGAGGCCTTTGTCAGCAGTAACTACATCACTCTCTCTCTCTCCTATCTGAGATCTTTCATTCCACTTCACTTCTTCAAATGCGACAGGCTTATCAAGGCGAATTGGGACAATATATTATACCACCATTGCATAGATTCGATAAACCCGTCTAGTTGGCAAAGCGGTTCGGATTTTTGCCAAGGAAATTTGGATTGTGGATGCGATTTGTTACAAACCATGGCCATAGACTGGACGTTGACAGTCTATGGCCACCGACGAGAGGAAATTAACTGGCCGTCTTCAAAGGCTTCTAGAGCGAGAATCCTTACTTGGGCCCATTGATTGATGAGATTTACGATACAAGGATCCATTTGGATCTCAGGCACCTCGGCCATGGTCTGCTCAGGGCATCTAAAGAGAAGGTGGTCTGAACACCAGCCAAAAAGAGCGACGCAGCCACGCGCATATCCCCTGCATTATTGCTTTTTGAACGGCAGAATATGTAGTAGTAGGGTTACTTCATCTCCAATCAATTGATTAGTTACCTTACGGATTGGTATTTTTTCGCGCCCCGGAATCTCACACAGTGACATTCCCCGCATATCTCTGCAGGGTATCTCCAGGCGAATTATCTCGATGGGAAAACTCCACGAAATAGAAACCCAGCTATACACGCAGCTGTGAACAGCAAAACCATCACACTGATCCATCCACTTGCTCGCCTCCATCATCGATCCATATACACCAGAGACCTCTAAATCTATGTACTGCACATGCAACTTCGCGTTGAGCCACTTCCAATCTCATTGATGTGGATTACATCAAACCCAGCCATGAAATTGGAAAACTTGAGCAGCTTGCTCCGGCATGTTCACCTTAACTGGGTCATATATTCAGCAGAAAGAGAAGATAGCACAGACCCGAGGTATTGATCGAGAAGAAACAAGAACCTATCTTGGTCCCTAGGTATGTAACGGCCCGGTGAACCAGAGAAAGCTATAGAGCCAAGCAGGAAATATCAAACATCCCCCTTTCCCATTTACTAACTTCACAAGACTTCTCTGGGGACCCCGGAGATATGTCCTTGTCCTCATTCACTGTCCCCAACTTGATAGTTTGATGAACATAGGCTGGTTTAATCTGCGGGGATGTTTTCCGTGAGGAATTCCCATCTCTCCGCCATTGCATACTGTTAGAGCAATCAAAACGCTGAAAATTGGACTGAGAACCCGTGGTATTAAGGATGTCCTCTTGCTGTTTCTCGAAGGATACTAAAAATGTATCCAACGGAAAAGGTTCTCTAGAAAAACAAATGAGATGTCAAACTGTAACTTAACTAGATTGAGCAACGCAGACTTCATGTCCGTCCGCTTCGCAGCTCGCAAATAATGATCTCTCCTTTGGAAATGGTAAGTTAACCATACCTTAGAACATTCTTCGATTTTCCTTTACCTGAGGCGATGATAGGCGGCTAATAGGCGGTCAATCGACCCAGGCAAGAAGTTTGCAGATTCCCCCATCGAGAACCACAAAGGCGCTGTTGGATGTCCCAGATCCATTTGATCAGCCAAGACCCGCGAGGTGCTAGTGCCGGGTTTTAGCCGGATTCCCAGGCGTCGAATTGCTAAGGGGGACGAGCTCTCGGTCCTATTGTGGGGTAATATGGCCGTGGGTGGACAAGCTTCATCCATGACACAAGATCCTGCCAAAAGGAAAAAGAAAAAAATCGTTCAGATTCGAACAGTAATAATGGCAGGATGAATGAATGCTAGGGCATTGTCAGCATATTTTCCAGAGTCAAAGCTGCTTTGAATAGCTGACTCTGATTTTGCCCTCCACTTTTGAGCTTGAACCTCGAAAATGTCAGGGGTCAATCAAATTAGCAAGCATTGCGCAAAATCGAGAATAACAAGAAATAGCTCAGCACAAGCAGGGAAAGATGGCGCTACCACGATGATCAGCCGCCTCAATTATGTTTTCCAACAATGCTCTACGTCGGGGACGTTGAGTTTAGGGCCCAGAACCTCGCCGAAATACGTGGAGTTTGCTCCGTACCCGGACACCCTGTCAACATTCAAAAAGGAACCGCAAGATGTTACTGTTGTACTCTACAGCATGCCTTGCATTGCTATCATTATGCCAGGGATCTTCGGCTTGACGGTTATTAAAGATGATGCGGAGATGGAGCTATGGCTATAAATTCGATCCAACTGCCCAAGTTGTTTATTTGATGAAAAGCTAGCCTGGCTTTCAAATCCTACAAATATGAAGCTCATCTTGTTGCTTTTACCAAGCCTTGTGAGCGCTGCTTGTCGGCCTCCAAAAGGCCCCCTTCCAATCGATAAATGCCCTGGATATAAAGCTTCAAAGGTCCACGAACTAGAAAACGTTATCGTTGCAGACTTACATCTCGCGGGGCACCCGTGTAATACATACGGCCAAGACTTGAAGAACCTGAAGCTCAGGGTCGAATATGAAACTGGTAAGCGTCATACTATTCACAAAATTTACATAGTCTCTAATACTAATCGATTGACATTGGAATGGCAGATTCACGGCTTCATGTGAAAATTTATGACGCCGATGAGGATGTTTACCAGGTTCCGGAATCGGTCTTCCCCCGCCCACAGCCTAAAAGGGGTGACCATAAATCTTTGCTGAAATTTTCTTACGTGGAGATCCCATTTTCCTTCTCCGTATCACGTAGAGATAATGGCGAGGTTCTCTTCGACACAGCAGGGTCCAATCTCGTCTTTCAATCGCAATACTTGAATCTCCGCACTTCCCTACCTACAGACCCAAACCTCTATGGTATGGGGGAGCACACCAATCCCTTCCGCCTGAATACTACGAACTATACTGCAACTCTATGGAATCGTGATGCATACGGAATCCCGCCTGGGACCAATTTGTATGGCGACCACCCGGTCTACGTTGACCACAGAGGTGAAGCCGGTACTCACGGCGTGTTTCTCCTTAACTCCAATGGCATGGACGTCAAGATAGACAGGAGTGAGAAGGACGATCAATATCTAGAATACAATTCTCTAGGTTAGTGACGCAGAAGAAAGCGAGGTTTGGTGGATCTTTCATTGATCAATATCAACTAGGTGGGATCATCGATCTTTACTTCTTTGCTGGCCCGACTCCAAAAGAAGTTGCCTCTCAATACGCGGAGGTGGTGGGACTACCGGCCATGATGCCTTACTGGGGGTTTGGGGTAGGTCTCCATTTTACATATACTCCTACTGTTATTTCGTTCCTGATGATAGAAAACGCCTCGCTTACGTGGAAATAGTTCCATCAATGTCGCTATGGATATCGAGATGCCTTTGATGTTGCCGAGGTGGTCTATAATTACAGCCAGGCGAATATTCCCCTTGAAACGATGTGGACGGACATTGACTACATGGATCGCCGCAAAGTTTTTACCCTAGATCCCAAGCGATTTCCGATAAAGAAGGTCCGGGGACTCGTGGACTACTTGCATCAGCATGGCCAACATTACATCGTGATGGTGGATCCTGCCGTTGCGTATTCTGACAATGGAGCGTTCAACAGAGGGATGGAGCAGGATATCTTTTTGAAAAAGGCTGATGGTTCTATATACAAAGGTATGCATCAAAGATGTCGAAAATTTAACGTTACTTTTTCTAATCCCGAGCAGGTGTTGTGTGGCCTGGTGTGACAGCGTTCCCGGACTGGTTCCATCCAAACGCGGAAAACTACTGGGTGAACGAATTTGCCCAATTTTTCGACGCGCAAACTGGCGTAGATATCGACGGCTTATGGATTGACATGAATGAACCTGCCAATTTCTGTGACTACCCTTGTAAGGATCCAGAAAAGTACGCAGTAGATAACAAGTTTCCCCCTGAACCACCCGCTGTGCGACCGAATCCGCGACCCATTCCAGGATTTCCACCAGTGTTCCAGCCACCCCATAGCCGTGCGAAGAGAGCCGGTGAACATGGCCATAAGCAGGGTCTCCCAAACCGCGAGCTTATAGACCCACCGTACAAGATTCGTAACCAAGCAGGATCCATCAGCAACAAAACTGCGGACACCGACCTAGTCCATGCAAACGGCTTGGTTGAGTATGATGTACATAACATTTACGGCAGCAGTAAGTTCTGGCCCTTCCACCGTCGATATTATTTTCGATCCTTTGGTAGCGGTGGTTAATTAAGACTGTAGTGATGAGCCAAATATCTCGCACTGCGATGCTCAAGAGACGATCGTCAGTGAGGCCGTTGGTTATCACACGGAGTACGTTTGCGGGCGCTGGAAAGCATGTTGGGAAATGGTGAGAACGATCAATTGATTTAAAAAAAAAAAAAGAAACTAGATTTAGTTGGCTGTGCTGATGATTTTGAGAACAGGCTCGGCGATAATCTGAGCACATGGGAACAGTATAGGAGATCAATTGGACAGATGCTTGCTTTTACATCCATCTTCCAAGTACCCATGACGGGGAGTGATGTCTGTGGCTTTGGAGGTAGGCAGATATAAATATTGATGCCTGGGGTGAATTTCATTAATTGACTGGGTGTATATAGGCAACACAACGGAGACTCTTTGCTCCAGATGGGCAATGCTTGGTGCATTTAGCCCGTTCTACCGTAACCATAACGGTCTCGACTCTGAATCCCAAGAATTCTACCGCTGGGAGTCGGTCGCGGAGGCCGCCCGGAAAGCTATCGAAATTCGATACAAACTGCTTGACTACATTTATACGGCCTTTAACCGGCAGACAAAGACGGGTGAACCTCTCCTCAATCCGCTATTCTACCTGTATCCTAAGGACCAAAACTCCTTCTCGATCGATCTTCAATTCTTCTACGGAGACGCCATCCTCGTCAGCCCCGTGACGGAGGAGAATTCCACAAGCGTAGACATATATCTGCCAGATGATATCTTCTATGATTACTACACCGGCAAACCAGTCCGCGGCGAAGGCAAATCCATCACTCTCACCGATATCCCTTTCACCCACATCCCTCTCCATATCCGCGGGGGGAACATCGTCCCACTCAGAACTAACAGTGCCAACACCACCAAAGCCCTCCGCGACCAACCCTTTGACATTATCATTGCACCCGGGCTTGATGGCGATGCTGCTGGAGCTCTATACCTTGACGATGGCGAATCTCTAGAGCAAAAGCATACAACGGAGATCCAATTCTCGTATGTCAAGGGGCTATTCAAGATGGAGGGTAAGTTTGACTACGAGGCGATTGGCCAGTTAAAGATCGCCTCTATCTCGGTGTTGGGTCGTGATGGGAAGCCGGCCAAATTTTCCAAGGAGGGTGGTGATGTGGGTTCTCAGTTTGAGTATGATGCTGAAACAGGGGTGTTATCCGCAAAGGTTGACTTGCCGTTGACGGGACCTGCAGAGATTAAGGTTTTGTGATTGGCAAGTGGAGGTTGTAGATTCGGGGGCCACACAGTCATGTTTGACTCTCTTCTCATGCTCATGGTAGGAATTTTGTGTGTTTATGTAAATAAGCTCATAAGACAAACTTCTACATACCTGAACCCACTACAGGTTGTTGATTCCTCCATCTTCTATTTCATTCACGGTTGCCCGGGGTCATTAGAGGTGATTTTCCACTCTTTTCTGTTTGTGCCACCGACGGACGACACCATAGGCAGACTGCCCACTTATCTTCCCGTTTTTTTCCCTAAGTCGGTTTATCAGTGACACCAAAAGCGAGATAAAGCGCAAATGTCAAATGACGGAAGAGAAACCCTCAAATATGAACATTATCCAGTACCGTTAACCCACAGCCCTCTCCCGGCGCTTTCTCCCACAAAATATAGCATACACACCCTCGCTCGCCTACTCCGGGATATCCTCAGCCCAGCTGGAAATCCAAGTTGGGTAAGCCATCGGCGGCAAAGACGGTGCCCAAGTTAGAAAATCTCTCTCGTCATCTAGCTATGTACATATCAGACTAGGTGTGAGCTTCATTTGCACATGCCGCAGCCTCCTCGTCCCCACGGTTCTTAGGCCTCCCATATCCTATCGTATCAGAGAGGCAACAGAATCCCAACAGCCCTTCCTTCTCGCATGCAGGGTAGAATGGAGAGCAAAGGATGTATATCTTGGGTACGCAGTGTAACCAGATGGCGACAGTGAGAACCTAGGAATGAACTTACGTACTAAGTTTTTAAGACGCTATTCGCATAGTTTCAGGAGGCAGAGGAAATGCTATATAATTCTGTGTTCATGGAATCTTGCGGGATCTTGCGTCTGAGAAGTTGCATTTTGCCCATATACATACATCCGGGATATGATTGGCTGATAATATTATGAGGATTCAAGGGCCACTCATAGCTTAAGGAGCCAGCGATACTGATTCAAAAAATATTCCACTCTGTGCAGTGACGGCAAGTAGTTAATGGTTGCAGTTCTCCATGTTCTGCTCTGGGCCAGGCCACTGCTCGCACACGTCAAGGCCGACTTAAATCGGGTAGCAACAGAGCATGTTCATCTAGCCGCCGAAGGCGATAATCTATCCTTGCGGTAGAATTGACGGCGTTGCTAGGCTTTGGTGAATTATCCTGGCACATATAGCGCATGTTATTGCTTGGAGGGGATAGTTCAGCTGGTATAATCCCAGCAGTGCCCAAAACAAGCCTCCTATTCCCGGCGGATTGAAAACCCGAAGGGCGCCTGCATGGTAACTTAACTAAGAATAATGGTTACATAGTTCCCCCGCAAGGTGCTCGTTATGAACAAGTAAGTTAATAGACAATATTCCATACATCACCTTTTTGCCGAGATAGGCCGTTCTGGGAGAGCGATGCCCAGCCCCGCCCTGTGACAATTGGCATGATAGTTAGTTAACTACCGGTAGAACGGAGACAACTCGGTTTCGCTTCGTCACCTCTCGCCGGGTTCTATAGCGATGGGATGGGATGATCAGTTTTCGCTGGTGTTCAACCCCTCAAGGGTGTGGATCGGGGAGCATGGGTGTCCTGGGCCTTAAGTGCAAAAGTTAAGCAATCAGCCCATGCTCGCGCCTTTCCTGTTCTCGCATCATCATGGGCTTGTGATACAAGGATGCCAAACATGGGGTAGCTAGGGTCTTGCTCCTCATTCCCGGCGCTTGCTACGGAGTATACGGACGTAACTTTTGGCCGAGATTGATAAAAGATAATACACTAGATTGTTCCCCTTGCAAGTGTGCTGAGAGCATGGGAATAAAACTGCTGCATGATCTAATAGTATGGGGGGCACTCACAGGGATAAGTTAGTTACTCCATCGCCATCTTTCCGTCTGGTGTCTGCGCCGTGGTGTGCGGCGGCCCCGAAAGCTTCACCCCTAGTCTCCACACAACTCGCAGGAGGCTTTAACTAATAACTAATATTCTAGAGTAGTGTCATACAATATGAAGCTAAACTGACGAATCTGACCGTCCGTCCCAGAACAGTCTTCACGCGGTAATAAAAGTTCATGGGTATATACATATATTTCTCTCAATTGGCGCCTTTTGACAGCCAGTCCCTGGATGGTCTAAACTAAAATAAGTCTCCGTGACAGAAAATGGAAACTGATAGGTGGGATATCTAGCGTTATAATCCTCGTGCGAAGGGCGCCATTCTCAAACGCCATCAAGTATCCATGCCTTCCTTGAGCACATTCATTTCGACAGGCTGCCCAGGTCCAGATAGTCTCGTGGGGATTTTTCTAGGGAAAAACCAAAATAACTAAAGAAATATATATATATAAATAAAAAAAAGAAATGAAAGAAATGCACGGCCAAGCGTTGGAAGTGTGTGCGGCGCAACCAAAATAATATATTCGATGGTATAAGGGGGGAACCTAAAACTAGCTAAATGACATAGTGAAAAGGACTCATGCGGAAAAGTTTGCGCCCACGCTCGTTTTCTCGCATTAGATTTTTCAAATTATCAAAAAGGAGTGTCGGGAAGATCAACAAAGGTGGTAGTGCAGGCGTATGCGTATGAATATATGCAGAGTAGGCAGAGGGCGCAAAAGTTGGGCATATTCGCTGCTACTCGAACACATTTCTGTCTCCCGCTCTCTTCAGGTGGTATGTAATAAAATTCAGAAAGGGAAAAAATAAAAAAAAGAAGAAGAAAAAGAGAGGCGGCCGCATACGAAGGGGGGAATGATATTCAAAGGAAACGGAATGGGTGGCAGATTATGCGTTCATTTCGTGAAGCTTGTCATCGGCGACTTGCCTGGCACGGCCTCGGTACTGCGACTCCTGGATCATGTTCATTTGCTCTTCCTTCTTGTCCAGACCTCTGAATGTCAACCAGAAGACAACGCCACCGCAGAAGGCGATAATGGCAACAATAGTGTAGTTCCAGACGAGGAGGGGGTCCTCAGAAACGGAGACGAAGGCTTGACCAAGGGCAGCTGATACGGCGCTGGTGAAGTGGTAGAAACCTATCTCGGTAGATAGCGTTAATATTTGCATTCTAGTTTAATAAGAGCAAGAGGGAGAGCAGAAAACTGACCGAAAACCAATCCCCTCATGTTAGCAGGCGATTTGGTGTACGAATATTCAAGGCCAGTGATTGAAGCCATGATCTCGGATAGACCAACGAGAACATACTACCGGTTTGGATTAGTACTTGGATAAATTGGAAAAACGTCTTCCGAATGGAGGTTCTTACCGCGCCAGCCTGGACCCAGACGTTTATTGGCGCAGGAACAGGGCAGGTATTCATGTATTTCCCGCATTCGCCCTTGGTATAAATGAAATGTTGGACAACGGCAGCCCAAATCATCGCACAAGTGGCAATAAAGAAACCAGCCGTCATCCGTCGCAGCGGGGAGAAACGAATTTTAAGGAAACGCAGGAATGGATAAACAATTAGATCCAAAATCGGAATCATGATGACAATCCCAAGTGGGTTGAGGTTGTTGATGAGATCGTTCGGGACGCCGTGAAGTTCCAATGTTGCAGCCTGGGAGGTGAGATTTCCGTCGATTTGATTGTACGCCAACCCTAATTATTATCAGTATTGAGGAACATGCGAGTGCATAGGTATTCGTCCTTACAGAAGAGTGGATAATAGGCAAACACCAAACAGGCTTTGGTTCCTCTGGCGACTTGGTCAACCCAAGCATCGTCGAAAGTCATCCACTTGGGCTTGTTGGCGACGTTTGAGGGCTTGACATCGTTCCAGAAAGCCGGCGATCCCAAGTTACGAGTACTATTATAGAGGTCAGATGTGGTGTACTCCAGTCAGAGTGATTAATACCACTTACGTTTTTCTGGGATTCCAGGAGACTTTCCCCTTGCAAGCAAACTTGATAAGTTTGACGGCGTTTCCTAGGACGGATTCGGTCGGCGGATAATGAACGTATTTTCTGTGGAAAACTCCAAGCACAAGAGGACAGAAGCAGAACATTACAGTAGGGAGGGTGAAGGAGAGCCAGAAACCAACGTAGCGCTCGGCGTAGACCATGGTAACCTGACCAACGATGGAACCGATGTTAATGCAAAGGTAAAAATACATAAAAATACGCTGCGTAGTGAGAGCGGGATCCAGGATGATCTTTTCGCCTCTCCGTTCAACGACGCGCATCTTCGAGTATTTCAGTTGCTCAACCATGAGCGGGGAAATATTAGGCCTAGAAAGTGTCAGTTCCATCCACACTTCGAAGTTGCCCCGGGTGAAAGTATATAAATCTCACTTGAAACCACCCACGCCAGCACCAAAAACAAGAAGGCCAATTGCCAGACATCCCATAGCTCCATCCGGGTTCTTAATGACGGGAGGAAGAGCGGAAATGATAAGGATGATATGGCCAAACATAGCAAGGGCAATAGAGTATTGAATCGTTCTCATTTTCCCCCATTTCGAATCAGCGAGGTAGCCTGAAAGTTGATGATATTAGTTCTCCGGAACTCCTTATTGCTGACACTAGATGCGATACATACCGCCGAAGAGGGGCGCGAAATACGACCACATTTTATTGACTTTTCTACAGTATTAGCGATCTGGGGAAAAAATCGGTGGGAGCATGAGTCGCGCGTACACAATACCATTCCCTGGGAAGCTCGTTGTCCCTTGCCGAGAGCTACAAAGTGTGTCAGTCAACTTTTCAAGCAGTATCCAGAAGAAATCACGAACCTCCTGGTTGGCCATCGGATCTAGGGTCGTTTCCAGTAGTAGATCCATCCGGGAGCGGTTGCTGGACGAAATTGGTCACTGCAAATATTTCATTAGCCCAACGAGTCTACAGATTATGAATTTTAAAGATTTTCGAACAAATGGCACGTACAGACGATTGTGGTTCCATAATAGGCAAACCGTTCACATAACTCCACGAAAGCAATGGTGAAGCAAATCCACGGAATTGTGTCAGGAATGCGCCTGAGGGTATCAAGCTCGTGTTCCGTCGGCTCGGGGCCGTCGCCGTCGGCAAAATGGTCGATTTGCTTTAAATCTACCTTCCCTGAAGCCGATACATCTTTCGAATGGCTCCTATCCGCTTCCAGGTTCTCCGCAGCATCATTGTAAGCCATAATTCAAAGTCCCTTTGGGGGCAAGGCTCATAACAGAGGGCACGAAAAATTATAGGCGAATATGGCGCCAAAAGCAACGAAAAAGGGATAAAGGTACGGCGACAGCGACAGTAAGAGGACGACAACGGGGGAGATCAGCTATTTACATGTTTTTACCCATGTCAACTAGAATCCGTACTGGATGATATGATGCGGGAGAACCAAAGGAGCAGCGCCCATTGTCTGGGTCACAATTTTTCCTCCGGCCTGGGCACGGGGCCAAGAACGCCGTCTGGGGACAAACGAGAGCAGTTGAGTTCTCGGGCTCCGATGGAGAGCAAGCGACCCAATCACATCATGGAATTTCAAACCACCAAGTTTCGCGGGGAAAGCTGCCGGCGTTTTTCATGTTACATCTCACAGTCTTGGCGCGCTTGACCAGGCCGTTATTTTTTTGGGTTTGGGCGAAGAGACTGTCATATCAACGAGAATGCTCGTTGGCCAACTCCTCCACGATCAGCAGTCTAGGTCCTGGATTAGATCTAGCTGCTAACTCTCCCACACATTAGCGCCCTTCTTAGAGCAGGGGAATGTTGCATCGTCTCGCTTTAGCGAACTTAGCCCGCAGTCCAGCCAAAAGGCTAGCAAGACCGCAATTTGGTTCCCCGCCTCGCCTCATGCGTTGGCTTGATTCCATTATGATTCTCTGGCTCTCAGACTCTGGGGTTGAACAGGGGCAAGCCGAAAGTAAGCGATTAAGGTTCAACGCCAGACATTGCTCTGGCTTTCGGGCAGATCCAACAACAAAATAAGCAATTGCCAATAGAGAACCAGGTAAAAAAACGCCGCAAAAGCTTCTGGCAGATGGGGTAGAAGAAACATGCACGTCAACAATCGCTTGGCATATTTTCATGAATTGAAATTCCTAATTCTGTCCCACTGTTCCACTGTATACGTACATACCTTTCAACATTCAAATCACTGACAGTCAAGGACTCGCTCAAATATTTTGCAATTCCTGGCATATCCCACTCTACCCGATGTCATTCGATGACCAAGGAATGGTGCTAACACTAAGAAAACACGTAGTTAGTCTCTAACCAAAATGACACCTGGACCAGACTAAGAAAACTGACTGATTTTCTTGCCTGCTGCTCTGTCGAGGGATGAAGCGGTTTTCCCCGCATTGTATTATCCTATCCTGTCGTTGGCATTGCGCTGACAGCGCGAGGCAACATCCAGCTCCCGTCAAGGGGGGCAAAGTACCATCAGTGATTCATGATAAGTCGATAGCTGCGCTGTATGTTTTCCCATCACCACGGGGAGCATCCAGGCTGCTGTTGATTCAAGCTTTGCCATGACCCATTCCTCCACGTTCACATATCTCGAGCATATGGCGTCCACCAACCAGCTGGGCGCATTTACCCGTCCTCCATAATTTATAGTTTTGCCAACAAAGCTTAACACTGCTTATGTTGTCTGTCGCCCACAAAAAGAAAAAAGCCACTTTCCTGGGCGTTCCCTCTTGCTTTCCGGGGCAACCGTCACTCGTGTCAGCCCACGGTTACTCCTAGTGCGGTCAGCATGTCAGCACGAGTATCCACCAAGTAAGATCCCAATTGACTAGTCCTGCGAGTGGTCTGTGGCAAATAATGTCTCCGTTCTTCGCACGGAGTTATGCTTTGGAGGCTTGGAGCAAGGGTTTGTTTGTCGTTTGTCCAGACTCCAGGGGGAATACTTTGATGAATTGGATGTCGCCGGGAAAGAGAGGAGACGGACGCGAGGTCCACGTGACGAGAGCCTCTTCCCGCCGGCAAGGATCCCCCAATCGACCTGATTACAATCACGAGAGTAATTGCTTCATAATACAACTGCATGCGACCACATTTCGTGTGGGGTATGGCCCGCACGGCTTCACAGTGTCGGGGGATTCTTGCCGCTACTGGTCATACCGTTATCTGGCCCAACCAGGCGAGCTACGTGTACTTCAATTCCCCGCCCGATTCCAGTCCTTTGAGATGCCTCGAAGCACCATCCCGGCAACATGAGTTCGGATCGATCGTCTGGAAAATAACAAGCTCGAGGCGGGGAGGG
>LDEV01002859.1:37228-50196 GCA_001014755.1 Blastomyces silverae
ATTGGCTCGCGCCCCGACAGGGAACACCCCTCCCATCCAGGGCCATCTCTCTCTAGGCTCGTCCCAAAGTGCCATCCTGCGGGGGAGTGGCGAAGCGTCAGGAGCACCTGGCCTCGAACTGACCCCCTGATCATACACGTTTTTGATGCTATGACCTCCTAGAAACAGGCCAAAATGTTGATGTAGCAGCACCATTTTGATCCGTTTGAATAGTTTCTGTCGCCTGATTGAAATTACGATAGATTGACACAAAAAAACGCGACCATCCCCATCCTCTTCCGTGAATATGCGTCGTCGCATCCCAACCAACCCCAGGGACGTTGATAGAATGGAGCAACTACTACGGCTCATCAGACGTTGAGAGCGAGCGGGCCACTAATTGCTAACGGAAACTTGCTTGAAAATTTTGTACTTCTTGTGCAAAGGATGATGATGCCTTTCGAGGTGCCAACCAAGTGGGGAACGCCCAACTCACCAAAAGAGCGCGGGATGGGAACCAATTCAGAGTTTCCTTTATCTATGGGCCTTCCCGAATAAAATGCCACCACTCAAGATACCAATCATCATGATTCATGGCTCTCATATCTCTGGGGACGAATCCGGCCCGCAATTATTATCCCCGAACTTGTTGACAATACTAACGTATTTTTAGCAATTATTTAGAGATCTCATCTCATCGGTTAAAGAAGAACCTTGTCAGTGGCGCCAGATAGAATTTCTCGACTCTTCCACATTTTCATCGCCGCCTTTCAAGTTTCGAGCTTGGAGGCTGGAGCTGACTTTTGGTGGCTGCGCGCCCGATGAATGTCGGAGCTCGTCCCTGTATTTCGAACCATTCTAGAAATTATTTTTCTTCTTCTTTCGTTTCTTTTTGCCCAAAGTTATCACCGCTCACCCACGAGGCGCATCAACTCCTCAGCCCGTTTATATGCGTTTTCCATGGATACAAAGTATCCTGTCCCCTTAATTTTGACCAGACTTTCCCGCAAAATCTCGGAACGGCTACGTCGAATCATATTAACTTACTCATTGGACATGAACCCTAGTCACTTCTGGCATGTGTAAACACATGCAGTTGCTTCAAACTACCAACTGCGCTATCAACATTCGCGCCTATCAATAGCGCTTTTCTCTTTCGAGTTGTTGGATCGACTACGTTCTGTGCTACCACGGCTTTTCTCCCATAACGATAAAAGACCTACCCAAACCACAAATATATCTTCTTATTTTCATGTTTGGTCTTCCCAGCCAAACCATACTGGCTGAATAACAGTGGTCCGTCCCTCAAGGGGTACTCATCTCCTCGTGCATTCAGTTAGTGCTTCCGCGCTGAGAAGAGACCTTGGTGTTTAAGAAACATGCCCCCGACAACGAATGCTACCCGACTGCGCAATACCTTGCATGGAATACACTTCACCCAGTTATGTCCGGAAATTTAACATATGCCCGAGTCTTTATTCTCAACGACTCATGGAGAACATATACAAGCCAACATAAACCAACAATATTGAACTCAAACCCCCTCACGGAAGGGCCCGGAACGACCTATTTCATAAACCCCGCCCTTTTACCGAACTAGCCGCACACAGATGAACCCCATAGAGGAAGCGTTTCCATTTTGTGTCCAGTATCGAAATGGATCAATCGTCCACAATATGGGTGCCTGAGCGTAAAAAGCTCAAATCCCTTCACATCACTTTCATGTCAGTGGCTACGATTTCACGGTCCATTTTAGCTACCGTGTGCGATACCTATCCATCCAAGATGATAGTGTTTATGAACGGCGCACACATCCTCTCGGACACAGCATGAAAACAGCATTGAAACTGAATTTGCATTAACCAAAAGGTAGATTAAATATGCGTGGAGTCACAGTGGCATTGGTCTCCCATGTACATATTCGTCATTGACATCGGCTTTAATCTAACCCCTAACGCGTTCACTTCTAGGTTCTGCGCCCGTTTGGAGGCGGACTGTAGCACCCCGTCAACCTTCCACCGTAAATAGGTTGAGCAGTCCGATATCACAAAGGAAGGCCAGCTTTCTTCACTCACATCACAGATATAAGAGAGAAGAGGGGATTCAGTTATTGCATGAGCGCGCTTCCCAATGCTGTTTCTCTTTCGGCCTCGAAACGTCTTCTCGCGCTTTCTCTCTGTAATTAGTGAGGGTGATATAATGGCAAAACAACCATACCTTTGTACTAACAAACTTTGAAAAAGCGCGCTTCGCAATATCTGAATACTGAGCAATAGAAGTAGGTTGAAATTAGCTATATATTCATTCGGGGTAGGTCACTCTCCGAAATCATTCTCGAGCTGAGCTATAAATCTCATGCGATAGTTTTCAACATTAAAAGCTGACCAGAGACTCATCAGGTAGGAACACTCACTAGCGCCCTGCCTCTCCATACAAACTCAGCAAAAGGTGATGCATGACCAGTATGGAGAAAGAAGGATACCCACTCGCAGCAGCAATAAATTGCCATTGTCACGGCAGAAACAATTCGCGAAACGGGCAAGGAGAGTGTTGTGCTAATCTCTCTTTGTCGGTAGCATGGGGATGTAGCTAGCCCCAGCTGTTTATGGTGTTTATGTGTCCCTGTGAAAGATATACGTCGATTATGCGAACCCAAATTTATTGACAGTGCTGGAACAAGTGGCGGTATCACTTCTTGAATACCCCCATTTACGAGCTGCAATCTCAGTAGGATAATGCAAGAGGTCACATAGAAGGCAAACTTATGGGGTATTTAAAAAAGAAAATCAATGTAAAGGATTTATACATATTCCGTGCTAAAGAACAAAGCAAACCGTTGTATTTCCATTTGATCCAATTTTGCACGAGAGAACCTCTCCCCCTTTAATGTACACATTTCCTCTCTCCCCACAATTTCCAACCCCCGTTCCATCGGCATCTCTTTTGAGTTGACCTCAAGATCCTAGTCCTCGTTAGTGAACAATTCCCATTATTATTGTAACAAACATACGACCCCTTCCACACATCACTCACTTCGTACATACACCCTCCTCTTCAACGCCCAAACCAACCCACGACAGCCCCAACCGTCTTCGACACTGCAGGCAACGCAGCCACACCCGCCCCCGCAGCGCCAACCGCAGTAACAGCCTTTGCGGCTACCCCACCCATAGCAGCACTCTGGCACCTGGCAAAGAGGCTACCAGCTTCCACCGACCCAATTCCAGATTGCCATGCGGTCGCAACCGTCCCCGCAGCAGGGCCGATGGGGGTGAATCCGATCACCCCGAGAGCCGGCGTGGCTACGATTGACGTCGCTATAAGGACTGTGCCTGTTGCGAGTTGGTATGGGTTTTCTTGGAAATAGCGCCCTGAGGCGCGGAGGATTCCACCGGCGATGGATGTCAGGACATTTTCTCCTATGATGCTTGAGAGTGTGATATTGATGTTTGGCAGGCCGGAGAACCGCATCCGGGACATTTGGTTTTTGAATCTCGCGCGAGTTGCGTAGATGGCTGGTGGGCCGTTTTGGTAATAGAGGTGAAAATGGGAGTAGTGGATAGTTTTATATGTATCTTGAAAAGGTTGAATGCGGCTTGGGCGATCTGGTGGAAGAGGTTAAGAGATGAATTGGAAGAAGGCGGGGGCAGTTGCAGCTTTTCTGCGGCGCTGTGCATTCATTGTGTGGTGTGTTATCAACCAGTGGTTTTTATGCATTACAATCCAGTGGCGCTGGATATGACATCAGAACTGCATCTGCTTGAAGTTATGTAGATATATACATTATAACTATCTGACTTTCTCTTCTGACGTCATAGATCACCGGAACAACAGATTCAATAATCTTCATTGGTGCAGAGAAAGAAGGGAGCATGCTCAATATAAATATATATTTATATCATAGAAGTTCAAAATAAGGGAGATGCAATATACAAAGTAGACTTGAGAAAATGAAGAGATAGACAAGACTATCTCTACCAGTTGTTCTAGTTGACTATTTATTCGGTAGATTGAATTGATCATTTCCCTCTCACTCATCATAATATTATTTATTCTGTGCATTTCATATGCTGGCTATTCAGTACATATTGATCTTCAGACAGCAATGAAAATATCAAGCCTGATGACTATTGAAAAGTCACGGGAAGAGGCACAGTTTCCATCAACACAAGGCGAGATGGCCGAGCGGTCTAAGGCGCCAGATTAAGGTTCTGGTCTCGAAAGGGGCGTGGGTTCGAATCCCACTCTCGTCACCATCTTTTTTTGATTTCTTTTTTTTCTTCTTCTTCCTCAGAATTGATTATTCTTCGATCAAAAAAGTCCCTTCTGGGGTTAATTCGGGATAATCGTAGCTTTTGATTCCGGTGTCTACCAATTGTTGTAGTTAATTGTTAAGTTTTGAGCCCCGTGTTTCAGTCAACCAATTTGATACCGCGATGCATTGTCACCATGAACTCCATGAACTTCTCACGACGGAAGTCATGAGGAGCAATTCATCTGACTGAGGCATGGGATTCTTTCTTGCTAAATTCCTGATTTCTTGGTCTTGGGGATTTATATTCAGCTGTATCCTCGTTATTACTGCTCATCTCTGTCTCCCCTTTGGATCGTGAGCTGAACTGCGAAACCCAAGCGCTGAAACCTGACTCTCTTTTCATCTCAACTGATCGAACGCAACTTCCGCCACTGTTCATGCGACGTCGAGCAGTTGGGGGCCGTTTTTTTGCGTGCAAAGCCCCGTAACGAAGTTACAATCATCGTGGCATGGTGTGAAATCTCTCTTCACCGCCTGAAGGCCGCGAACACACAAGGACAGGGCAAGAGTAAGTTAGCGAATCTCTTTTCAGTTATCTGCATGGATTGTCCAATTGTTCGAATGGAGAGACACCACGGAATACAATCCATGCTAATAGCAACGAGGATATAGGCCAGGTTGATGATGCAATGGCCAAAAATAATTGGCCCGGCAGAGTGTCTGCTTCGCTCCCTGCCGACGATGCAAAGGATCAGCCATGGAGACAGGCGCGTGATCACGGCAATGAGCATGATACAGGATTTTTGCTTTCCGCGTTATGCACGTCTTCATGTGTTGCCTCGAACTATTGGACATGGTTGTTAAAGTCTACAGGCGGCCTATCGGAGCATCGCGAACATCTTAAGCTCACCACTCATTCTGGTTCGTCCCCCTCCATTATCAAGTCTCACACCAGCTATGCACTTCTAGAACTTTAGAAGCATGAATGGGGGGAACTCTTCCGTCGCTCTGCTGATTCTCTCATTTCTTTCGCGTCCCGCTGCTTTACCCCGCACCAAGACTAGGTGTGCTTAAGGCTCAGGAATTCTAGAAGAGAAGATCTTCTGAAGTGTGGGGAACGGGGCATTTCGGGGCACAATTTTCAAGATATTTCGGTTAATACAACACGGCCTGCGCCCGGGGGTCCGAAAGATGTGCGGTTCGTCGCTGAAATGGAAGGGAGGGGGAGTCAACAAAAAAAGAGAATAAAAATATCGATCTTCTCCTCCGTTCGATCGCCTTGAGTGAGAGGAATACCGTCATTAACCGACAGAGAAAGGCATATGGATAAGCAAGCCAAAGAATCTGAAACAACACCATGGCAATGCTTTAGCTATTTTTGAATCTCAGTGCAATATCTGCCATTTCTAGCGGCTGAATGTTAAGCATTTATTGGCGCGTGTCATGAAGCGGATTTCCAGGGATGGGCCTGCCGTTGAACACAACAATAATATACTGACAGAGGGCTAGCCACAAGGAAGTCTTTTCTCTTTGAAACCAACTAACCTAACCTCTCTTTTTGCTACTTGCCTGTCTAGTAGTGAGCGAATTAACCCGAATGGACGACATTCCCGAAATGATCCTACGTCAGTGATTTTGGGCCTGACGACAATTAATTTCTTACAAGCTAGGGTGATAAATACCCTGGAGCATTTCCCGTCTCGGGCGCACCAGCGCGCAATACCTGCATGGACTGCTGCTCCGCTGACTTTAGTCCTAATCAGGGAGAGAAGCGGTGTTCCCTGGAGGGTGGCATATTGCCGAATCCAGCATCGCGCGCATCGACAGTGAACGCGCGCCTTGCGTGTGTTCGCCTTCAATATCGCGTGCCCCTTCAGCCTTGAAGTCGCTGTCTAAATTTGGCAATCAACGCCCATTCTGGATATCTATGTCAATAGATGAATCCAGGTGCGCACACATACAAATACCGGTCCTTGTTCCCGAAATATACGTTTCGGCTTGCAAACCCCTGGAAACGATGACCAGACACTACAGTCCCTACCTGATACACTGATATGAAGCTTTGGAGGCATCTTCACCGGGATATACCTGGAGAGCTCTGTCTGGCTCTGGAGCGGCCTGCTTGTATGTAGATAAGCAGAGAGCATGGAAGCTCCTCTGCACGAGCTACTCCGATAACCAGCATCCAAATGCTGAAACAGCGCATGCATCTCCCCTCTGGAGGAGCGTTTGGTGCGCGTCGGCTTCCCTCCAGGCTTGACACCAGCCCCTGTTCAGCCACATTCGCTTCCCGTTGGGGCTAGAGTGCGCTACGTGGCAAGTGGGGCTAGCTTAAGATAGCTTTGTTTCTTGTTTCCTCTCTGATGTTTCACCATTATTGGAAAAAGTGGACACGGGCTCAAACTGCAGTCTTACTGGACGAAAAAGTCATGGAGAACGAGCTCTTCATTTTAATCTGCCTATCAACTCACACGAAAGCTCGATATGACGAAAATGAGAATTAAAAGAACGGATGAACCTGGCTCCTGATCCTTAATGATCTTCGAACCATAAAATTTGCAAATCATTGCCAGGGTTTTCATGTGCCTGTCCCCCGAAGGCCGAAGGCAACGGCATAAATAGTTAACCACCATGCAAACTCGCAAGGAAGGTGAACTGGGTGCGGCCCTATAACAACCAACTTTATATATTTTCGACCTCGAATCAGCCAAATTATACGAAAGGGTGGCTGATTTCTGAGACAGTGAGATTCCCGATGAGATCAATTATCTAGGAAGTGGAAGCCATGGCAGTAGTATATACATACCCGTCCGCTGGCCTGCCATGATCTTTTCCCTCCCGAAATGGATTTTGGTCATCGAACGAACAGGGAATTCCTCTCATGCTCTTGGATATCACGTTCTTCTTTACTCCTCGGCAACTGCCGCGTCATAGACGGCCATGGCGATGACATTAGATGCGAAACAGAATTTTATTTTGATTGGAGTTTTGGGGCTTTTTACGATAATGGTTATGTTCGCGCGGCTGCTCCTGCAAAAGATCCGAAAGCGGCCATTTGGCGCCAGCGACTACCTCACAATATTTGCGCTTGTTTGTTTCTGTGCGCGCACAGTGATGTGCGTCCTAGTCTCTCTATGGGGAACGAACGTCGCCAATCCGCCGGATCAAATGGAAAGACAATTCACGGAATCTGAGATCTATCGCCGGGAGATAGGAAGCAAGTTGGCACTGACAGATAGGGTCACATATACTACCTAGTACGGGCTTACATGATCATCGTCCTTTCAAAAAACAGCATCATAATCCCTACTAACATGAGCATGAAAACGGATATATAGTCTCTGGACCCAAAAAACTATCATCCTCATGTTATACACGCAAATTCCTCCAGGGCTACTATGGCCGAATCATTTACTGAGCGCTACCTTGGCTCTGTTAGCCATAACTTTTGTCCTAGTACAAGTTATCTCATTCAGCGAATGCTCCCCTTTCCACCTCTATTGGCAGGTAGCACCAGACCCAGGTAAGAGAGTTGAAGTAATCTTGTTAGCTTCTAGCATTGAAAAGTCAAGGCTAACGATCTAGTCAGGCCCGTGTGTCAAAACCATCTTACATTCATTCGTACATACCATAACAAATACTCTAACCCACCTTTTACTTCTCGCCATTCCTCTTCGCTGGGCCTTTCAAAAAGGCTGGTCTCGCACACAGTAAGAAATCTACAAATACCCGGCAACACACCCCCAAGCCGCCCCAAACATCACCACAATTAACACTCCACCCCCCAGGAAATTCCTACTCGCCTCCCTCTTCTCCCTCGGCATCCTCCTCATTGCCATCGCCCTAGCTCACCTCCCCATACGGGGCCGCGATACAACCAATAGCTATCAAAACGCCCTTAAAGACGCAGAGGCGTTCCTGCTCGCCTTCCTGGCCAATATCATCGCCATAACGGGCCTAGACTACGATCCATCAGACGAGGACGACACGCCCTTCCTAGCCTCGAACAGCAAGCGGCGCTCCAATAGTAGCGGGTTCAGATCCTTATTTGACAGGAAGATCATAGTAACCAGCAACTTTGAGATGCAGTCGCAAACTGCCAGTCCCGCGCGGGTTCGGCAGATGTTTCCGCGCCACCCCTGGGCGGCTGTTCAACGGCTGAGTAATGAGAATCTTATTACGCGGGCAAGAGGGGGTCGTGATTCGCGATAATGGAGAACGTGCGTCTTTTTCCTCGCCTCGGGTCATTCTTATTTTTGCTTACTTCTTGTGTATGTGTTGATGAAGCTTGCATTACCGGTATACCCTCTTGGGCGTTGATATAAAAAATCTTGGTTTGGAGAAATTGGTTGCTTTAGAATCTCTTGATTTATCAGAAAAGGAGGATTCTTTCACTCCGTCATTTTATTTGTGCGAGATTCGTACGGTGAAAATATATCTGGCTGAGCCAGAGGCGGTATGTAGTTTGAGAAGTTTTTTAAGGGATGGGTAATGCTGAATAGATAATTAATTAGAGAATGAATACTTTTTCCTTCAAAATTCTTTCCATGCTTCCTCTCTCTCCGCCCGTAGGTCATATTTTATCATAGTTTTCAAGGTAAGTAAGTTATAGAAAGAGTGGGTTTTTCGCGCAGAGTAATCATCCAGCAGCCAGCCGCTTTGAATTAGTTGGTAGCGAAAATAATCTCCTGTGTCAGGCTTTCCCGTCTCTCACTATCTCTCTGTTTCCCTCTCATCTAGGCCATAACCACATGTTAGGAATCAGAGGGTTTGGATGTGCGACCCGTCCCAATAACTTTTCGCCGACCCCCTAAAATCATATTTGAGTATTAGTGAGCCATCAACCAATGCCCTCACTGGCTTAACAGGCTCGCTCCCCCGCCAGTCGCCGTTGAACTGCTTCATAATTGCGTTGTGTGCTGCTCTTGTGTATTGCTGGATGTTGCAAGGCTGTCATGGCAGCCTTTTTTTTTTTAACCTGTCACGAAGTATTATTATGTAGTAACGTTACTGGAGAGCGCTGAAGGCAAGAAGAGACGAAAAATCGAAAGTTCCCCTTTTTTAAAACATGGGAGAAGTTAACTGCCTCTTCACTCCAAAGCTGCGCACCAACGTCGAATCGGATTTGTTCTAATAAGCATGATATGATTATTTAAAGTTGTTCGATATTCCGGTCATTTCAGAGATGAATTGGGTTCCAATTGATTCAGTGACATAAGGTGAAATAATATGCCTATGTGCTGCAGCGTATCTAAACGAAATGAAAAAGAAATTGAGGGGCTGGGTAATGAATTGCCGTGTGTCAGAAGGTAGCAGAATGGAGGATATGCCGAGAGAACAATGACGGGGGGGGGGAATAGAAGGGTTCAAACAGGGCCATCCGCTTGCCGAACATTATCAGCTGGCAATTCGACTGGGGTTTCTTGTGTCTGCGGCAGCGGGGAGGGGGTGGGCATCTCGCCCACATACGTCCCGCCCATCACACCAGAATCGCACTTTGCCGCCCCGGAAGCCGGATTCGACAACCCAGTATCATCCAGCTCGGGAACCCGTTTCTTCAACTCGGCAGCGACAACCGCTTGCGAATGGGCTTGGGATAACTGTGCATCTTGGTTCTGCGTGCGCTTCCGCCAGATAAGGAACCATATAGCTAGTCCGGCGAGCGCGATACCAGCCACGACGCCAATGACGATTCCGGCAATCGCGCCCCCGCCTAGCTTGCTGCCTGAGTTCTCGGAGCTGGAGTCATTTGCAGAGTCAGGATCGCAGGAAGCGGCAGCGACACCGACTAGATCTGTCTCTTCTGTTGGGTTGGCTTGCCAGATGGAGAACTTTTTGAGATCGTTGTTGACGTGTATATACGCGGAGGAGAGGAAGGATTGGCCTAGGGAAGCGCCCTGCCGGCCAGCGTTGTGGATTGGGATTACACGGGAGTCGTTGGCGAATGTCTGGTGACCGTCGCGGTTTATGACGATGTTGGGGAGGACTAGTTGATGGTTTGGCACGGTGATGCTAAGACCGGAGTCGAGGGTAAACGTGAGATTTCCTCGGAAGCTAGAAAGCGAGTTGGATTTAGTTAGTAGAAGGTGGTTTTGTAAATTGGACGGGATCAAAGGCGGGTTTGTAATAAGGGGTTTGGGTTTAATGGGGAAGCCAACTTACATATCTTTACTGTCATGCACGATAGAGTCATCGTATATCCCATCCGCAGGCCCAAGGTACTTCCCAGGTAAACTGCGCTTGAAATTATTGAAGATGGGATCAGGCAGCGAAATAGGCGACAAATCCGGCCTGATGCAGGCATTGAGAGTTGAACCCGACGACTCATAAACGTCCGTTCTGTCCCCATACCACGTCGTGATGTAGATTTGCTTCACGTAGACCATTAATTCGCTGGTGCACTCCTTCGCATCCACAAAGTCCCTTGTAAAGTTATCGCCCTTGATCTTCGCTCTGTCGTAGCCACCTAAGACGAGGTTGCCCTTCATCTGGTGGGACGCCTCCAATCCCTGCCAGCCCCAGAACAGCGACCACGTCCTCGAAGCAATCTTCTTCTGAGCCGTAAGCACATCGAGAAAAGATGAGGCGCGGCCGAGCCCGATGCTGCCCTGCGGAGGTTCGCCGGCCTTGGGGGAATACAAGGGAACAGATTCAACGGTCGTGTCCGGTTTTAGAAGGGTAATGGTTTCATTGCCCCAGGGACTATTGATTTGTCTCTGCTTGCCAGAGGCTCGAAAATCGTATACGTCGGGGATTTCGGTGGGGACCCAGGAGGAGCTTTCTTTTTCGTTGAACACGCCTCCGCGAAACCAGATGCAGTTATCCGGGGAAATTCGACCGGTGCATTCACGCTGGCTTCCCCAGAGCCACGAGTTGTTCCAATCACTAGATATATGTATATATACATCACGAGGTGTGTGACGAGAGACGTAAGTTGTACTGAAGCAGGATTGGGGTGGGAAATAATAACTATATCAAAACGCCACGCTACACACGCGACCCTTGCTTCTGAGGGGTACACACGGGTTTATCGCAGCGACAATTTGCTGGGGGGGAGTGCCGACACCGATACTCAGGCCCCATCGCACCGACTCCTGGTCATCTCCTATCGTGCCATTTCCGATGGGAAGTTCTATTGTTGGGACAGAGGTGTCGCACTCCTGGGCATGGCTTTGGAGGATGAGGAGCCAAGACAGAGATAGAAGGGATGCACACAGCATTCTGCGACAGAGGAGCCCTTCAACGATAAAGAATGTGTGTTTGTTTTGATATATAGGAGAAATAGAAGAAGCAGACAGAGGAAGAGGATGAAGAAGAAGAAGAACAAGCATGAAAAAGCCTGAACAGCACTTCCTCCATTTCTCTCTCCATCGTTCGTTGTAGCCCCCCCATCCCATCCCATCCCAGCACTTGATTTGCATTGGTCTTGCCCTTCTTGAGCTGGGTGGAGGAACGTCGTACAGTACAGAGCCTTGGAAGCTCCATGTTGGCTCGATCTGGCCTATCCCGTTGGGTTGTTTCGTCGCTCTGTTACGCCAGAGCCGCAGCGACATTCTTCAGCCGTAACTTAGGAGATCCTGGACACTTTGCTTGGATGGTTTGACCGTGGCCCCATAAATAGTTAACGGAAAGAGAAAGCGATCTTCGCAGCCAGTTCCAATGAGAGGCTTCAAACAGCGCGAAGGGGCGTAGTTATATACATAGCATCAAAAAGGCCAGACTGAATAGGAGGCAATTCTTCAGCGTTCCACATGGCTCTCAGAGCACTTTGATATGGACAGAGAACCAATTCCCGGCTTGGGGAACAGGGCAGGCGTCCGGATTTGTCTCTTCAGCTCGTCATATCAAGTAAGTATTGTGCATCCTCCGCGAGTCCTTTTTGTCACTGGTGGTTATTTAGGGTGATTGATTAACCACCGCATCCCCACAGCCAACAAACAAGGTTCTCACTGCATGAAACCCTTGTAGTTATTTATTTAGTTCGCTGCTGTTGCTGTGGGCGATCTTTGACAGGGAAATAATGATGCACGTTTTACGCTGTGGTTTATTCAGGGCTGGCTGGTGCTGTCTGGTGCTGTTCAGTAAATATGCTGGAGAGAAAGAAAGAAGAGCAGTTGGCGCCTGTAAAAGATATTTGCCCAGCGAATACTAAATAGAAACCGTCCTTGCTAGTTTTTGGTGCCGCCCCCCGAAAGAAAAACCTTTGGGTATTTGGCAAATATTGTCTACAAGAGCCATCAAGTCAGTAGGATTGCAGGCACTATAAGTAAATCTTCGTTGTTATTTTACCCGCGCTTGAACAGGCTACGAGCATGTCCATCCCAGCCAACTTGAAATATAAAAAGTAAACTGCCGGTTCAGATCCTAGAATAAGAATGTCAAACCCTGTCGAGATATAACTACTCTAACAGGCAAGATTCTATAGTTATACCACAAGAAACAAAAAGCAACAGACGCAGCAGCGGCATCCTTCATTAACTAACTAACCAAATACTATAAACTAGCCTTCCCCCTCGACTCAAACGGCAACAACATAACCAAAACCCCCGCAACAATAAACAACACCCCACTCACATAGACAGGCGCCGCCGTCTCCAGATCCGCAAACATCGCAATAATCGGCGCCATGACGCCAAAGACCCGGTTCGCCGCCGCCGTCAGCGCATTGCCCGTGCCGCGATCCTTGGTCGGGAAAATCTCCGGCGTATAGGAATACAGCACCGCGTACATGATA
>LDEV01002861.1:0-41397 GCA_001014755.1 Blastomyces silverae
GCCGGTGTTGGCGACGAACATCTCTGGCAGATCCTGGCGTTTGATGAGAGCGATCTTGGGGGCCTCAGAGCGAGGGGTTGGGGTATAGCGACGCTTGACGCCTCCGGTGACGGTGATGGGAGCGCAGTTCATGTAGAACTCGCGGTTGCCGATGCGGTTGAGCCAGCTCCAGGCGAAGGTGTACTCACCTGGGGCGATGCTTGGGGGAATTTGGAAGTTGAAAACACTGGCGCCGCTTCCGCTGGGGTCTTCGGGAAGGTTGCCATCCACAGCGGCAGGGCAGCCACCTTCGATGGAGTGGATGACCTTCCAGACAGACTTTTTGGTGGGGATAGGGTCCTCAGTGAGAGAAAGCTGGCACGATCCACCACCATGCACGGCGCTCCCGATGAAGCTCAATGTCTGCTGCTCACCAACGGCGAAGACGTTCTCGGGCGGAACCACACGCGCCCCAGCAGCGTAACTGCCTGAGAACTTGCAAGGGAAATCGGCTCCCTTGGGGTCGAGAGGACCATTGTCCAGAGCTGTGGGGTTGAATGGAATGGGTGTCTTGATCTTCATATGAGCATCGACGGCGCCGGCAGAGAGCAAAGCGGCCACGGCAGCAACAAATGTCTGGGAAAAATGCATGATTGAAGGTAGTTTCTAATTTCTATTCGAATTTGGTGTTTCGTTTGGGGTTTGTCGGAATGGCTTCGCAGAAGTGATCCGT
The DNA here is from genome assembly GCA_001014755.1 of Blastomyces silverae. Lineage (NCBI taxonomy): Eukaryota > Fungi > Ascomycota > Eurotiomycetes > Onygenales > Ajellomycetaceae > Blastomyces > Blastomyces silverae. Next base: position 713 of record LDEV01002861.1, read on the forward strand.
CTGGTGCTTTTTATTTTTATTTTTCTTTGCTGACTTGGTTTCTTGAAGGAATGTATGCAGTGTGCGAGTGCTTTCGAGGGCTCCTTATATCTTTATCTGATATCTCGTGCCGGACGAGAAACTTCGAGAGAAGGATAGTTGGAACTGTCTTCGATAGGGACTGTAGATAATCCACACAGTGGCTGGAGGGGAACAGTAGACAGTAGTCAAGCAGGCAAAGGAGAGAATCTTAAGAGACAGTCAGTTAGAGGAACTAGAAGGAAGAATCCAGAGCGCATGAAACACAGAGAAGTAAAAAGGAATGAAATGTGCTTCTTGAGGAGACAGGAGAAAGTAAGAAGCAATCAAAGGATGGTGAAGCAAGTGTTGTATATAAAAACACTGTTACAGAACATTTGCCGGCTTCTTCCACCAGACAGTGATATACCGCACAGCAGCCCCTTTTCCATGAGAATGCAAATGTCTGGATGAGGCGCTTGTGATTCACGCACAGAAAGGGCCCAACCACCCAGCCAAACAGCTGGGACATGTGTGAAATGACAAGATCAATATCACAGTAAGTGAACAATAATGGGAGGGTGTGAAAAGAATAGAAAAAAAAAAAAAGCAAATAGAATATTGTAAAGTGTGGTGGATTTACCTCTTTGTAGCAGGACTTTTTCCGATTCGCAGAATGTTCCTGAAGCAGCTACTTGGTATGTGTATTCTTTTACCGGCGCCGAAGCTGTATACAAATATACAGAAGGAATGGATAAGAAACTCTCAACAAAATTGCCGCAGGCAAGATCTGGAGAAGAGTCCCAAGTGGTACAGCGGGTGCTGGAAAAAGATAGAGAGAGACAGTGCGTGGACGAGGAACTAGCCCAAGTCGTCGAAGCAACAACACGAATATAAAACACGAATAAACCCCGAACGGGAGGAAAGGAGAGAAAAGGGCGGAAGGGAGCGAACTGGGATGCGGCAGGAGGTCGAAACGGGCCAGCGTGATGAGGAGAAGAAAGAGAGAGAGAAAAACAACCTTGGCGGAGAGAGGAGGCCGGCGAGGTTTATATAAAACTCCTCTCTGGGATTTTTGAAAGGCCGGCGAGTGAGTGCATACATCGTCTGTACGCTGTATGGACTGTCCCACTACTTGGGTACTACGACTCCGTACGACTCCTCTGGTTTATTCTCCACCTTCAAGGAACAATAAGGTGCTTAGCGGTACCATGCCTGACGGGGCGTGGTCGTTGGAGCTAAAATCCATCCCCTGGGCTGCTCATCCCGCTGACAATCAATCATGCCTTGCTTGCTTGTGAAGGGCGAGGGGAAGAGGAGAGGGGGGCGAGTGTGCGTGGCGGTTGCTGGTCTCCAACGACGATTGGCCGGGGACATTTTTGGGCTGGTTTCAACATCCGCTGCGGACTGGCCGAGCGAAGAACAGCGCTGAAATGCGAAACAAGCTAATCCGTACGCTGGTTTGATTTCCATACAGGTGGAGAGCCATCGTGTCGTGTTCGGGCAGAGAGAGACCTTGGCAGTGTGGCCACTCAGCACACGATGTTTCGTTCCTGATCATAACATTTGACGCAGTGGGGGGATCGAGCAGACAAAACGAAACTGGAAACAATAATCATCGTGAAGGGGAGGAGGGGGGGGGATTACACCGACGACTCAGAGGTTGCACTTCCTCCATACACTGCCGGGTGGAGTACTGTACATACATACATTATTATTATACAGCCTGTACGGAGTACGATTACAGCGGGATCGAGGAGACAGGAGAACAAAACGGCGCCTCGCTCCAAGTTTCCAGTTCCCAGGGCTGCAGGTTGCAACCAGGGCTGCCAACCAGTCAGGGCCGCCGATATGCCCTCGACTCTCGAGAGTCGTTGAGACGGCGGAGTACACGATGTGCGCCTGTGGAACCGTGGGCTGCCACCGAAAAGTTCCATTTCACAGGCTAAACTCCTCAGCTAGGGGCCAATGGCTGGCATCTCACGCCCCCATCATGATACATCTGCTTCACGGGACTGCGAGCTGGGCTCGAACGATGCCAGCGCCAGACGGGGCAAAATCCTATCAAGGCTCCACGTTGTCACGGCCCACCGCAATAATAATCATAAAGAATTGCAACAGCTTCTTCAGATCATTCAATCTCCTCCTCCTTGAAAATGACAGTTCTTCCGTGGGTTCTATCCTTATTCTTCAAGACAGGGAATAATCCAGAATGTGGAGTTGCCAGCCCGTGTGCGGCATCGCACCCAGGGAATAAATTTACGCTGGACACTAACTACCAGAGCGACCCTTGCAAGAAAAGTCTCCGGAAGTCTCAAGACACATCCAAGCTGATGATCCAACTAACGCTTGCGCCACAACTCAAGTGCTTCTCTCGCAGCCAAAATCTGCAATTTCTACGGGAGGATGGATGAAAGAAGTAATCACGGCTGGCTCCCTCCCTCCCCTCATCTAACAGGGCAGGTGGAAAGACAGAAAATGGCTCACTGGAAACAAAGAGAGTATATCTAGCTATCCATCCATCAACCATTGACGTTTCCTCCCGCCGGAAGACAGATAGCCCTTCCAAAAGCCTAGTTAGTCGGATTGGACAACTTGGTGTGGACAAATGCAAAGCCACAGCAGCCCAGCGAAAGAGATTTCCCCAAGAAGTTGTCAGAACAAGAAAGCGAAACATCCATGGCGGGAAGAAGGTAACTCTGAGCCACCAAACATATGCATACGAACACCCTTGGCTGTCCCGCCCTCACGCCCGGAAACGCCTATCCCAGTCCTTAAGATTTCCATTGGCTGGGCTATATTATACATTCCCGGCCTATAGCCTATTAGGCTGCGTCGATCGTCCATTTTGCAGGTGGCTGTTTTCAGGCACCAGGGGCAGCGTAGCGTTGATTGGCCCTCGTCTTTCAGCGGCCAAGGACTTACTCCTGGCCGTTCCCTGGGCTCTTTTTGCCACAAGTCTCCTCTCAATAATAATTTTTCCGACGCAACTCTCCGGTGTCTAGCGTTGCTGCCAGCGAATAAGATCCTGGTATGGCCGCATGCGGGGGGTTCTTCCTTGAACATTTTGCCTCTCTTTCTTGAAGTTCCTGGATTTTACCAATGCTTTCCGCTCTTTTACTGTGTACATTACATACAGATTACTTTTTCAGCAGGACTAGGATTCGAGTTCTTCCTTCCTCAGTTGCCCGACGTCGGTGAGGGGAAAAAAAAAGAGCACTCTTGACTCTGATATGAATCTTAACACCTGAGAATAACGAGGTGAGGTCACTCGCGTCTAGCCAAAACCGTTGACGTCTTTCGTTATCATTAATCTCTGCTAAAGCCTCCCAGGCACGACAATGATGGATACCAAAACTAAACCTCCCCTCCTCACCCTTCACCGTTCACCGTGAGGGTTACATACATAACTACATACTCATACTTCATAACTACTGATACACAGCTCCGCCCAGCACCAGGATAAAAAGTAGTCACCGCCAACTTCCAGTCTCTGGGTCCCTTGAAATGGTCGTTATTTATCTCCCCTAAAACTTCCTTCCCGCGCATCCGCCAGAAACCTGAAACAGCCGTCCTTTGAGGGAAAAGGCGTCCTTCAAGCACGAATCACCCACCCACCGCTCCAGTAGCCGCATCCACGTCCATCCTTTATCAACTTTTTGTTAGCCGCACCTCGATGGATGCTACATGCCGCCGTTATTATTGCCTTTCTCAAACATTTCAACGCTTCGTTTAACTCTACCGTTGTCTGCAGATCAGAAACAGGAAAACGGCGTTTCGCTCTGTTTTTTTTGGAAACAAGGGAAGTTTCCAAACGTTTATTTCTTCAAATTTTTCTTTTATTGTTATTCTATTTCCTTTGTCGTCTACTCCGTACACTCGAATATTTTATTTTCAAATATTCAGCTTTTTCATTTTGGTTTTTGTCTTTTCTTGCTTATTTTATTTATTTTTATTTTTATTTTTATTTGTATTATTTATTTTTATATTTGTGGTTTCTGGCCATACGCTCAATTTTTGCAGAAAACCAAAGCTAGAAACATATCCAGGGACGTCGCAGAACCTTCGGAAACAACTGAAGTCACTGGCGCAGGGATGGCGCGACGATGAAACTCCCGGCCTTTCTACAAAAATCGCCGAATGGTGACCGAGGCATGAACTAACTAACCTGTGCTGGGGTTACGCTGCGCAGATCCAATCTGGGGCAGAATTCTCCTTCACCATGCTGACGATGACATGAAGCTTATCATTATGACGACGATACATAAATCCGAGGCAATCTGCCTTATTGCTTTCTTTCCTTCGGTCGATAGACTACCTACTGTAATGTAATGGGAATACATGCATTTGTCTCTACTTTCATACATAGGCTGTAGGTAGCCGCCGATTTTCTCGGTGAACAAGAGCGGGTAAGTTCAGTGGGCGGCAGATATTGGGGGTGAGGAGTTGTTGTGCAACATGATTGATCATATTATTAGTTGAAATTACGGTGAGTGGAAGTCTGACGCTGTGTAAACGCTGAGGCTATGATTTTTCTTTGATGGCGGGGTATATACATATCTGGAACATATCATCGACGAACTTTGTACTCGGTACTGTACATACATGATGCACTGTAATATCTGTGGATTTACGGAGTATTAACATGATAGTTGAACAAGGGGGCGGCGGACCTTTTTTTTTTTCCCTGATGTAAATCCATGTTTCGGAGATAATATGTTTTGAGCATCAGCACAGAGTGACCTTCAAGTCCAGTGGGTGAGCATTCTATCCTCGTCGTGATTGGCGTGGTTATAAAATATAAAATATAAGAACGAAGCACACTTCCGTCAGCCTGCATTATTTGCCTGCAACTTCCCCTTGTTTCATCCTGATTTTTGCAAAGAAACAAATGAAAGAAAAAGAACAGGAAAGAAGCGCCAGCGAAGATCTTTATTTTGTCATTTACATAACTTACCCCCCTCTGTAACTTAGTTAACTATTCTACGCTGTAACAGGACCAAGGGAATAATATTATAATATAATGTGAATGGAGAATCCCACCACATATCATTTGTATCATCACCTTCGAGTCGATGCCGGGCGCTGCGCTGGTCAAACGAGATAACTAGCCCACCATACATACAGTAGGTCCCCGGCATGCCGAATAATGAACCCGGATGATTCGGGAGGCGCCAGCGTGGATTTACTTATCAATCAATCACAGATTCACAGGTCATTCATCATCACAGTACTCACCCATCACCCATCGCCCTTTCAGCTCAGCTCAGGTCAGCCCTCACTACATATCTCCGTGTTGTATCCGAGAGTTAAGTCACCGAATGAATGCTTTTACAGGTGGTTACATAGGGTTGTGAGGCCATCTGTTCGCAGTTCCAGCACATAGTCTATACACTCAACGTATGGCATCTCGATAGGTCGATGGTGACGATTGGATATCAAGCAAGCAAGCAAGCAGCCCCTGAAAAGAACAAAAAAGGAAAAAGACTTTTTCAGCCTCCACTCCATCGGACATGATTCAGCTTATCATTTTTAACACACCATGTTTTTGAAACGCGAAACCAGGCACGCACGCTTGCTTGCGAATGAAACGATACCGCTGTAGCCATCAATGTTCTGGCATTGTCGTCTGGCACGCAAACATCTAGCGAGGAGATTATCTGGAATAACTACTTGTGGCTCGTCATTGGGTAGTTGATATCGCCTGGTGCATTTATTTTTTATTTTTTTTGGTTCATATCAAAAAAAGCCTTCGTCTCCCCCCATTTTCCCATCTTGCGTGTTTCATTGGCGTTTCCGGATACAACTTTTCTACCGAATCAGAGACATTATCCTGTTTCTCTCTGGTCCATGGCAAATAGCGCCGGTTGGCAGTGATTATGGATGAATGACTGACGGATGGGGAGCGTATAAGCCCCTGCCATATGGCTATTGTCATCTGGCCTGTTTCGCATTTGAGAAGTAAATAATGCATGAATATGAATTATGGGGGGGGAAACATGGTGGAGAATATGTTTCGATATATTCTATATGGCGACAAACAAACAAAAACATTTTGGTCTTCGCAATTTTGGATTTGGATTCCCAACTTGCTTGAATTTCTTGATTTCCTCAGGAAGTCCACACCTCACCTCCCCAAGTGCCCTCACTTATCGCTACCCGAACAGGGGCGGGCCTAGCCCCATTGACTGGCATTGAACGGCGAGCCCACTGTGCCTGTGCCTGAGGGTCTGCCTGTCACGGTAGGATCGGTTCGATAGAGATATCACACCTTCATCGGGATCGAATTGATCATGGTACCGGCAAGTGGGGGGTGGATCCAACATATTCGAGTTGGCGGTTTTTTTATCTCCATCTATCATCTACATAAACATGACCAGAAGCCTGGAAACCTTAAGCCTCAAGATGGACCAAACAGGACAGGTGGATACAGTTTGGCACGCATCATTAGGCGCCCGGGCTGGTGGAGACGTCTCCCGTCTATTCCTCCTGCCCAGTGCCCAGTGCCCACCCATTTCCCAACATCTCATTAAACCTGAGAAGGCCGTTTTGTTTCGTTCTTGACTGATAACTCGAGACCTCCATCGTATATATTGGATGGCGTTTTTCGAAATCTCTATCCAGTCCAGGCCGTCTTGCTGGCTGGCTGCTAACCACCGCCTCCCAGACTCCAGATCCCAAGTTCCGGAGTGGAGAAGGGCAGGGCAATCACCCTGGGACTTCAGGGACTACAGTAAGTGGATTGAAAAGAGGTGGACATCTTCGCCCTCCTTCATTTGGGGTTTCAGGGCCGCCACCGGGTGTTCCGATGGATTTGTTTCCTTGGTGCATAGGGGAATAGCCCAATGATTCAAAATCAAGAGATCTTTTCCTTCTTTCTTTTTTGGGTGGCAACGTAAAGTCGCTTTTGGTTTTGGCTTCGAGATACATACATAGCGTCTGCGACCCTCGACTCGAGCCGGATCATAAAAACAACGTGGGCCACTCCTTGCAAATAAATGATCACCCACTTATTAGTGACTCGGGAGCTCTCCGGTTTCAACTTTCAGGAGAGTGATTGTTAGTTAGCTTTTTGTATGGAGCTGCAATTCTATGAGTGAAATGTCAAACCAGCTGGTGCTGATAAGGGCGTACAGACAGGAGAGAAAGCAAAAGATATGTTTATGATATCTGATATGAGCTCAATATCAACAGTAGCTAGTAACTAACTGACTAGTTACAGCTGCAAGGCTTGCTATATTTCTTACCCAGTGGAATGCACCGCCGCGATTAAATCGAGCTCGATTGTATAGGTATGTACTTCTAGCCACTTTTCGCAATTATCATAGAGCCAGATCAAATGATAATTTATTTACTTAGTTGCCAGTATTGTTTCTCCTTGCTGAGAACAAAGGCACAGTACAGATTACTCCCACCCTAAATACACTGCCATTGAAGATCTCCCCTCCTGCCATTCTTCCTCCATGGTGAATCTTCAAGAAATTTCTATTCAATCTCCAAGAATGATACTGGACCCTCTCTGTTTGCTTGCCTCTCTCATTTCATTCCTCCCCTTGGCGCCCCGCGTGGTGCGACATCCGGGCGGCCGGCGGTTAAAATGAAAGCAGTTGAACATTTAAGAGTAAGTAACTAAGTTAGCTATGTATCAATCGATTCTCGAAGGATTCTCAGACTCCACCTCCCGCTCCTTGTCTAGTTATTAAGAACAAAACCCCCACGTACATGTGTACATGCATACATTCGACATAGTTGCTAATTTTCTATCTAGATCTGTCGAACCCACGCCCCTCCCCACCCCAACGCAGGGATATCTATCTCCTCATCCCTTGCGTTCATCAGGGACGAGGTTTAATGCCGTTGCCAACGCCTTCACAACGTCCCACCAAGGGGGATGCTGGGTTATGCATAGGGGAGCTTTGGTTTCATTTTCGAATTTTTTTTTTGTCTGGAGGCTTCGCGCGGGTCCAGGGTAAAGGGGTTACAATGATGGTTGCAAGCATAGAAAAGAGAGCCGCTCCTAGAACCCGGCTGGGGAAAAAAGGAGAGTAATGAGTTCAAGTTTCCATCCGCGGTTTACGTAGTTCTCAGAGGACGACAAATAGATCTTTGTCCTCGTTGGAAACCCCCTCACATACGAATCTCCATGAATATGCCACGACCCAGTCGAATTTGCAGAGGGCTTGCGCTTGATATGCAGTCGAAAAGCCACACATAACTACCGTTTAACTGGTCCAGATAATTCATGCCCATCATATCGAAAGAACATGTCTACCCCTTTTTCCAGCGCTCTGGTGGTTGTGCAACGATTGGTAGTTGAACACTTCGTACTTCATCCTGTCAACCGGCTGATATTTTGCATCTTGGTTCCTGTGCTTTCTGTTTCCCTTATTCTTTCCCTAACGCATCGATCACTGCCCCTAATGCACAGTGCCTGAACAATCCACCAGTAGCCAGAGAAAAAGCGACAGAATACCAGTCGAGAACGTCGCCCACACCAGCCCATGTTCCTGACAAATTGGAACTTCAATTTTTGTGTTCAACACCAAGAATAGCATTCCATTACAATGAAGCATTTAGACTTGCTGGGATTTCCAATTGACCATGGCGTTCAATAGGAGCTCAGCACCGTCGGTGCGCCCTGGCTATCCATTATTGTGATTGTCCTGAATTCAACCCTTCTACCAGGAGGGTAATCAATCACGGGCGAGAATGAGAGGCACTTTCTTTTGATTCGAACGGACTTACGACTGCAAGTGGCCAATCTCTATTTGTCGAGAACTGTTTCTGCACTGTGCCCAGAACCTTATAACTGTTGCTGTTTCGGCTATTGCCATGCGTGTAGCAGGCTCTGTAAGTTCGTGCGCCAGCATTGTATATAGTTATACCACCGCCCCATAGAACAGATACGAGCATACTTAAAATTACCCTAAACCCCCAATCAGCAGGCTTCTAATAAGAAAAAGAAAAGGAAACAAGTTTTCAACTTCTTTTGTCCCCCTTTAAAACTCACTACCAAAGCCGCCCTCTTCGCCCGGCAAACCCAACCGCCGGAAGCCGAGGAAGTCGGCACTAGGGCCACCGAAATAAACCTTGGGAGCCGAAAAGATAAGAAGATATGGGACAAACATCAAGATGAGATACCCGAGTGCCGGCAGAAGCAGCTCGCTCAGCCCAACAGCCGATTTAGCTAAATGGCCTCATGGACTCCGGGTAATGTGGGGGAGCTGCTGTTGGAAATGGAGAAAAAGGTTGTCGTGATGTGCGGAGAAGCTAAACACGAGCATTTATATTTAAACAATCAAACATAAATAGCCGGTTCCTTCGTGCATGAGGAGGATAGTTACATTACAACGCCCCCCCGCCCAATTGCTGGATGGTTTCTACATTTTGAAGATAGCTAGCTATATTACGACGAACGGTACTCTCCGTCTGGTTTACACTCAGCTTTAAACCGAATAGTTTTGGATTGTTTTTATTTTTTTTTATTTTAGAGCAACCACCGCCTGGTTTTATATAAAACATGTCAACGTACGCGGTACCCCGCAAGTTATGGGAGCATCCCGATCCCGAGTCGACGAATCTCGGTCAGTTTCGGCGGCGGTTAGAGCGCAAGACGGGGTTGAAGTTTCCGGTATGTGTGTTCCCGTTTCATTTACAAGGCTGGTGAATTTTTTTTATTTTTTTTCGATATGGAACATTATTACATTTCGTTCATTCTACGGACGAGCTTTTTGAGACCGTATAAACTACGTTTTGTATCCCGACATATTTTTTGGTCATTCACGCTGCTTTTTCGCTCCTCCCGAGCCCCCATCAGGCGTCGGGATGGGCAAATGCAATAATGCAAACCAATTATGATTAGGATGCCTAGTTAACGCTCGACCAAAAAATTTCCAGACATTTCTCTCCCTCCACGACTACTCCGTCAACAACCGCGCCGCATTCTGGGAATTCTGCTGGCATGACCTCAATCCCATCCACTCAGGCACCTACACAAGGGTCGTCGATGAGACAGCACGCATGGACAGCGTCCCAGAATGGTTCGCCGGCACCTACATGAACTTCGCGGAGAACATGCTCTTCACTTCCTCCGGATCGTCGGGAGTGTCTACAGTTGGCAAGGAAGATGCGAAGAGTGCCGTGACTGAGGTTCGAGAAGGTGGGGCGGAGGGTGCGCGGAATATCACGTTTGGTGAACTCAGGAGCAGGGTTGGCAAGTTGTCGCAGGCTATGAAGACGGCGGGGGTGAAAAAGGGCGATCGCGTAGCTGTTGTTGCGAGCAATAGTATCGATACACTTGTTGTGTTTTTGGCCGTGACGGCGCTGGGAGGGCTGTTTTCGTCTAGCTCGACTGATATGGGTGTCAAGGGGATTCTGGATCGCTTGCTGCAGATCAAGCCCCAATGGTTGTTCATGGATGATTGGACAGTGTACAATGGGAAAACCATCGATTTGAGGCCGAAGATGAAAGACATCGTTCGAGGGATGGAGGGTGTGGAGGAGTTTCAAGGAGTTGTATCGCAGCCTCGATTCCAAGATCGTCCTGCCGATGTGAGCATGGTTCCTCGAACACAAACTTTGGCCGCATTCTTGTCAAAGGCGAAGTCCGATAAGTTGGAATTTGTGAGAGTTAAGTTTTCGGATCCGTTCTTGATCGTTTATTCTTCAGGTATGAGCTTGATTTGCAACATGTGTGTTGGATTTTAACTGCGTGAAAAGTCTAACAAGATGGAATCAGGAACGACTGGAACACCAAAATGTATTGTGCATTCGGTTGGAGGCGTTGTTTTGAGTGGGCTGAAAGAAGGAAAACTGCACCGAGAACTGAAGCCGAATTCGGTGGCTCTGCAATACACCACAACAGGATGGATAATGTATCTCAGTGCGTTGCAGCCGCTGATGTACGGGTGTAGAGTCGTCTTGTACGACGGCAGTCCCTTATTGCCTGATGTGACCTCCTTCATTAAATTGGCTGGAGAGCAGAAGTAAGTCGCAGATCCTGTTGCACTTCTAAGAGACGCATTCTGATTGAGTCAGGGTAACCTACCTGGGCACCTCCCCACGCTATCTGTATGAATTGCAAAAGAACGGCATTCAACCTCGAGAGATCACTGATCTTAGCAACCTGGAGGTAATGACAAGCACTGGGATGGTGCTTTCGGATGCCCTTTTTGAGTGGGTCTATGACAAAGGATTCCCAGCCAAAATGCATCTCTCAAATATTTCTGGCGGTACGGATATTGCAGGCACATTTGGAACCTCAAACAGTTTGACACCGTTGTATGTGGGTGGCTGTCAGGGGCCAAGTCTTGGAACCCCGATTGCTGTTTATGATCAGACTGTGGAAGGTGGAAAAGGCGTGAAAGGGATTCCACTCGAGGAGGGAGTTCCAGGTGAATTGGTTGCGACAGCAGCATTTCCTAACATGCCCGTCATGTTTTGGGGAGAGAACGGTGCAGAGCGCTATTTTGATGCATACTTTGCTCGATTTGATGGTAACTTGACGCGTTCCCTCTTGTGAACTATTTGGTTCCCCAGCTAACGATATATCACTAGATGTTTGGACCCATGGCGATTTCATCATGATCCATCCCACCACCAAGCAAATATTTTTCCTGGGACGTGCAGATGGCGTTCTTAATCCCTCAGGCGTGCGGTTTGGATCGTCCGAAGTATACGGCATTCTCGAGAACAAATTCGCCAATGAGATCTCCGACTCCATCTGCGTCGGGCAACGTCGACCGCGGGATTCAGATGAAACGGTCATGCTATTCCTGCTCATGCGCCCTGGCGTTCCGTTTACCAAGAAGCTCGTAGAGGACGTTAAAGCCGCCATCAGAAGCGGACTAAGTCCCCGACATGTGCCCAAATATGTTTTTGAGACCCCAGAGATCCCAGTACGTATACCCAGTTCCATTATTGGACTCATGGAAGTTTGCAAGCTGACCCAAAAAATTTCCAGACGACTGTCAACTTGAAGAAGGTCGAACTTCCAGTCAAACAAATTGTGTCTGGGAAAGTGATCAAACCATCGGGCACATTAGCCAACCCCGAGAGCCTCAACTTCTACTACCAATTCGCAGAGGTAGAGAAGTTGGTTGCTCCATCAAGTAAGCTATAAATGCGGCAGCAATGCAAAAAAGCGGATTTTAGACAGAAATATAGATAGTTTGTCGCTAGGCGCTGGGCATCTCGGGAAGAAGTAACAAAAGACAGATATAGAAAAAAAAACTCAATAAGTAGTTATCTTTTACCCTTCTTCTTTCCCTTTTCCTGGGCAGCACCTCCTTCAGACTTCGTAAAGCCAGCTTTCAGCAGGGCATCTCGCGCGGCCGTGTTGATGATTCGGAACCGGTCAGGGCCCAACTTAACTCCCCCATACCATCTGGTCACAACGACGACCACATCCCACACATCCATCAGCTGCATGAGATGCAACATTCTGGCCCCAGCAGCCGTTTCACCATCGTCATCAAAATCTTGAAAGATAGTTTCCTCACCCGTAGGAACGCCATTGGGCCCCGGCGCGGCTTTTTGCTTAATCCGCCACGCCGTGATATTGTGAGTTGCACTTGCGATTTTCTTTTCTGTTCCGAGAAGATAATCTAGATATTTTTTAGCTGTCTCCGTTGATTGGACTCTGGCGACACGCGCAACGAATACTGATTTCTTCTCCGTTATGGGGTCTGAAACTACCCAGTCTGGGGGACTATCGAGGCCAAAGGACGCATGTAGTGATAGTGGCGGAACATCTGTATCTATTAGAGATGTATGAGTAGTGGCAGTGTTGCCCGCGTCTTCGTTGCCGCCAGCAGCAACAGCAGCAACAGACGCTTCCTCGAGCTCACCAGCTCGCATTTCACCGAATCGCTCTCCGCATTCCTCTATAACGTCATAGAGACACACAAAACCTCCCTGCCAGACCTTCTGTATCGAGTCACTTAGCACATTGAGCCATTTTTTCCCTTCGCCCCGAGAACTCGTAGATGCTGTGCCGATTACTCGGGGAGGGGTAGCGGGGTATTTGCTGTCGAAGCCAAGGAGGAATGAGAAATCTGAGTGATTCGGGATTCGGAGGATTATTGTAGTTGTAACTGGAAGTTCGTCCGGGCCACTGGGAGGAGGATTGGGAGGGTTTGATGTCAGTGTTATGGCGGAAGAATCATATATTGCGTTGACTGAATCGATCTCTTCGGCGAGCTCGTCGTTGGGGCGGGAGGTCATTGTTGTTGTGAGGGTTTCATTGAGAGGGTGAAACCGTTTAATCGGGGGAGGATAATATCGGGAAATGTATTCCAGAGCACAGTGAGCTTAAATTAGGTCTTTTGCTTCTTGTGAGATCGCGTCGGTTGTATCATTCAATATTAACTGGCTTGCGCGCGTTGTGTTGGGCTTATCTGTACGGAGTAGCATTCTGCGGATAAACATTTTAGCGGGGTCTGGAGGGAGTTCGTCCAACTCTAGTCCAATTGGAGATGAGATACTTTTACCTTAGGATCTTTGCATATGTATGTATAGTTCCAATACCTAACTATAAGAGATAGTGGCCTTGATGTAGCCGCATAGAATGTTGATCATGCGCGTTGATGTGTCGAGTTGAATGGCTACGAGTTGGCTTTCTCACCCACAGCAAATATTTACCTAGGTCAAATATAAATAAATATACGGAACATATTTAGGCCCAATTTCGAACGCACGCAAGGTACGCTGAAATTGCAGTCATTCAAGAAAGAAGACACAGAAAATAGATTGAGATTGGGTATATTTGGCTTAAGTTGTCCAATAAAACATTGTACCTATACCCTAGCCTTCATCGATGTATGCTTATGGAAATGAAAAAATCCCCTGGCATGGCATGGCAAAACAACTAAAATAAAAATATCAAGAAGCAAAAAAAAAGGGGTTCCACTAAACCTATTACCTCATCTATTCCTCCTACCACCCCCATTTTAATCATCCTCATCCTCATCTTCATCATCCAAATCCCTCCGCGCCCAAAAGTCCCTACAGCCCTCTACAAAGCTCTTAGCCGAGGCGCCTACTTCCCCTTCAGGCATCGGCGCAAAACACAACCGGAAATACCTGAACGATTCATCATCATTGCGTCCATCTCCTTCAGCATCCTTACCACCGCCGCTACCGACGGGATTAAACAACCCCCCCGGCGCCACCAGACACAGGAACGGCTTCTTCGTCAGATGTTTCCAGAGCGCGGCTGATAGTCGTTCAGTAGATATATCGCCGCGGGACCAGAGTGGGTGCGTCTCGAAACACATGCGCACCCAGACGAACATGCCGCCGCGGGGGAATTGGAAGGTGTATAGTGGGGTTTTGTGGAGGAGTTGCCAGTCGTCATCGTCGTCGTCGTAGTCGTCATCGTCAATATCCTCATCAATGTAGTTACTGCTGTAGGGTGCAGAAGTGTCGGTGGGGGAGGAGTGGCCGATAATCGACCTCCCTTCCTCCAAAATAGTGCACATAGTACGCATGCGCCATTCGTAACCTGCCCGCAACCCTTCCAGCCACCGCACCCATCCATCCGTCTTCCAGCTGACAGACTGCCTACCACCGCCACCAGCACATTTCTCCTCACTGAACCCGGCAAACTTTTCCTCCTTCCCTGCACCACCACCACCGCCGCCCATAATCAACCCCGCAACCATCGCCTGCACAAACCCGGATGGCTGCTGCGTGCTCGTCTCCGTAATATATAGAATCCGCTCCACAATCTTCGGCTGCGCTGTAAGCCAGCCCAGTCGACAGCCGGGCGCGATGCTTTTGGAAAACGTGTCGAGGCGGACCACGCGGCCGTCTGTGTCTATGGAGAGGTAGGAGGGGACGAGGGAGTCGAGGAAAGGGTAGCCGGACGGTTTGCCGTGGGCATTGTAGTTAGGCGTAGTGGGATGAGGATTGAGAGTGCTGCTGCTGCTGCTGCCGCCACGGAAGTGTGCTTCGAGCTCGTGAGCAGCGGAGGGGTATTGGAGGTGCCAATACGGGTCGTCTTCGATGATAATGATGTCGTATTTCTGGCAGAGGGAGTAGAGCTCCCTGCGTCTTGGGACAGGGAGGACGGCGCCGGTTGGGTTCTGACCGATTCTACATGGTTTTTTTTGGTGTTAGCAAGTGGTTAATTACAAGAAGCGTAAAAAAAAAAGCAATCACTAAGTAAACGATGGCTGGCTGGCGGGGGAAACTTACGTCACCGTATACATCAAATGCGGCCTCTTCCCACGACTAAAATCCCAATTCTCAAGAATATTCTTCAACCCGCGCTCCCCATCTACCATCATCCCATCCGAATCCATAGCTACAGTCACGACGTTGATACCCCGCGGCCTCACGGTCTGTATGGCGTTCATATACACAAATTCCTCGCACAGGATACATTCTCTATCCCTAGCCCAATCACGGTCCTTATCCCAGACATTCGTCAGTGCCTCGATGGTCTTGGAGAAGCCGTCTGTGGCACCGCATGTGAGAATCACTTCTGGTCCGTCTGAGTAGGGGACATTTGGGTGCAGATTTTCGCGGGCGAATTGGCGGATGAAGGAGAGGAGGGGTGGGTAGCCTTGTGCGGTGCCATATTGCAGGGCTGTGGCAAGGTCGATTCGGGTTGCGGGGTTGGAGTTGTTGCTTTCCTTTGGGATGGTAAGTCGGGCTGTTGGGGGTGGGGTTGATAATAATAGGATCTCGTCCTCTTCAACCTGTGTAGTGACTGGATTCGGGGAAGCGGGTGGGTTGATTCGAGTTGGAAGGGCGACGGTGGCCTCCAGGGTATCATATGGGAAATATGAGGAATGGGGAAGTCCTTCGCTTTTGTATCAGTAATTTATAGTTAAAGCCAATATTATTCGTTTGCTTCTTCCTTCGAATATATGAGTTAGGGATAACCCTTGTAAGAAGCTGCTTACCTCCAGCCAGGTTATGTATGCCCGGTATCGCAAAATACTTGTAGAACTTCTTTACGTCGCTTCCCATCCGATTTTTCGCCGCAACAGAGAAGTGATGGGACAGATCAACAGGAGACTGCTTTGGAGGAAGTCCATTCTTTGCTTTCTTTGCTTCCTTCGGCTTGTGGTTGGAATATTTGATTTTCGTCGTGGTGGTGGTGTCTTGTTCTTGTCCTTGCTGGTTGTAGGATAGCTTGGGGATAAGTGACCCAATTGCGTATTTATTGGCTGCCATTTTATGAAAAGATTCGTGTCATTCGAGAGAAGTACCCAGGCACACAGAACAGTATTTAACCCAATCGGAAAGTTCCTAGCGGTGGTTGGATTTTAACTATATTTCACCGTTTGTTCGATATAAACTCCAACCACAACTACCCGCAGCATGGGGGAGGAAACACGGGGTAAGTAACTAGCCCTGTCACAGCGGGCTATCTATCCCTGAAACCCACAGGTCCCTGTGATAGTCGCAGCGTAGTTAGGCTCGAAGTATGAATTGTGGCTCGTTGGAGTTTTGTCTGGTGATTGACTCTTCGTTCGAAGTTGGGAAAAGAATATCGGGCTTTGCTGGTATGTAAATATCGTTGTCCTTGATTTCAAAGCCAGGATCCAGGAGTTCGTATTCGGCTGGCGGGTACTTCATAAACTGAACAGATATGAACCTATGCTGGAACAGGTCAGGCGCGGATGGAGATACATGGCCAACCAGGCCAAGCTGTGATCGAATTGTGGGACAAAAGCCCAAGCATCAGACTAGAAATATAAATGGTAACTAAAGATGGTTCAGTATATTACATACTGGGTGGGCAAACAGTCCCGAAGTTATTAGGGCTGGTTTCGGGGGCTTGATGCCTAAAGTTCCAGCGGACAACTTCGGCGCGCAACCCCTATAGCTTTAGCGAAGACCCCGCTAGGATCTCAGCGCCAGAATCATGCGAGTTCCGGTATTGAGATTTCCACTTATATTTCTAGCGTATGATCTAGCGCGTGCAATGGGCTCCTCCTGTTCCACTCCTCCCGTGCCTAAACATCCATGCCAGCCAGCCAGCCAGGCCCAACTGAGCCCTGATACGCAGAGACGGCGGCGTTGATAAGCAGCGGCCCAGCCGCGATCAACAGGAGGACAATGCAGCAGAGAGGGGAAATCGGGTGCAAATCGGGGGGAAGAAAGCCTAGAAAGGCAGCTGGTGGGTTAAAAATAGACGATCGACTAAGAATGGAAGAAAAGAATGTTCTGAGAACCAGTAAATCCGTATATCATAAAATGCAAAAGCATATAATAAAAAACATCCACCGTTGGAAAAGTCTGATGAAACAAGACATGAGACACCACAGAGGGCTCGTATGTATCTCGCAGGTACCTTCTCATATAAACCGCTACAGCTCTCTACCCCGGAGCTACTTCGGATCTCGGCCCCTCAAGACACGACACAGCGCATCCTGCTGACTAACTCCGCCCAACCGGCGCCCTATCCGCCTCACTCCGCCACTGTCGCTGCTGTTTGCCGCCTATCGCCTGCGTTTTCTTTGTCGCTCGCTCTCTCTGCCTCTGCTATTTCTTCTGTTTCTGCTCTTGTCTACTAGTTATCTCGGTGCCGTGATACCCCGATAGACCCGCGCCGTAGTCGACTATTCGTGCAGTCATTCATTCTAGTGTCCGTCTGCTTCTTCTTGTTGGCTGCCTGGGGGCCTGAGTTCGTTAGTAAGGCTGCCTACCCTTGATATTATTTGATATTTTTGATATCGTACGGAATAAATTCATCTAATCTAACCTCCCCCCTCTTTTCGTTATAGCTATAGATAGCACGGTGAAACTATGGCTAGAGAACCGTGGGATGATGAAGAGGCGCTTTCTGGCAGGACCGTCATCGCCCCGCTGACCGACGATGAAGATGACCATTATACAGACGAACCTGACGGCATCCAACAACTGGGCATGTCAGGAGGTGTTGAGTCGGAGCCCACTACCCTGCCCATACCCGTCTGGCTGGCGGAATCCTCGAAGTCT
Source organism: Blastomyces silverae (assembly GCA_001014755.1). Lineage (NCBI taxonomy): Eukaryota > Fungi > Ascomycota > Eurotiomycetes > Onygenales > Ajellomycetaceae > Blastomyces > Blastomyces silverae. The sequence goes on from LDEV01002861.1 coordinate 18,665, forward strand.
TTCCACTGGAGATGGGTCCCGCTGCCATTGCGCAAGGCTGCCCGCTCGACTGTGAAGTGGCTCAAAGGCCCTAATCCACCTCGAGTTCTACTCCTGAATCCACTTTTCCCTAGCATACAGTCTATGCCTATCAAGCTCCTAGATCGATTCTTTCCCAAACGGAAGTACAAGATTGGTCTTCTGTTGGCGGTGTATTTTACCTGGTTTCTCCCCTGGGCGTTGGTGCTGAGGAACTCCGCTTCTGGTGGTCATATCGAGGGCTATGGGAAACCTGCCCCGATCAGTTGTGGTGCTAACTACTGGTATGTCTTATGTCCAAGCTGTGTTTTTTTCTTTTCTTTTGTTTTCTTTGGGGGGGGTTGCATATCTTGCAGTAAGTAATTGAAATATTGGATTCTAACGGAACTTTTCAAAATCTACAGGGCCAAGGGAAACGAATGCGGCCTCAATGGGTATGAATGCCGGCCATTTAACCACTCAACCTTTGCCTTTCGATGTCCTGCGTTCTGCAGCAGCCATATCATCCTAGAGCCGTACGTGGTGGGCAACGAGACCGTCAACTACCAGGCTCTGGTAGTTGGTGGTCCTGTGCCCGGCTCCTCGAGTGACGATCTTGAGGATGCTATCTATCGAGCAGATAGCTACGTATGTCAAGCCGCAATCCACGCTGGAGTTATCAGTGACTCTACAGGCGGTTGTGGAGTCGTCGAACTGACTGGTGCTGGCCATTCGTATTTCGCCAGCAAGGCGAATAAACTCGCCTCAGTTGGCTTTCCTTCAACTTTCCCGAAATCGTTTAGATTCCTGCGTCTGCCAGGTTCGCAGTCAGACTGCCCTGGCGACTTGAGGTGGCCCCTGTTTGCGATTACCGCAACTGCTATTGTCCTAATCTCCCTCTTTACGACCTCCCCCGCCGTGTTTTTCTTCACCACCTTTTTCATGCTCATTCTCCACGTGGGTCTCGTATCCGATCCGCCAGAGTTACACAAGGTTGCAGACCTATTTTCGGTCTTATGTTCCAGACTTCTACCCGCAAGCTTCATCGCATACGTGCTCTACATCTACTGCGCGCGCCCTCTGCTAGAACCGTTGGCTTCCCCTCCAGTTTACCAGTTCAGCAAAACAATCCTATACCTAGGTCCTGCGTTTATCGGTGCTCTGAACAACTACACCTTTGCTCTATGGATCCCCATCCAGCGTCTTACCCCACATGACATCAAAGCACAACCAGGCGCGCCCATCGCCCTCGCCATCATGATCACTATCATCCTCTCCATCGTCCTCGGTCAAGCCTGGCACATCCGCCAAGGCGGCCAATTCTTCCACTACCTAAAAATCTACCTCTGCATCGGCGGCGGCTTAATCTTCCTCCTCATCCTGCCCCAATTCCGCCTGCGCATCCACCACTACATCCTCGCCATGCTCCTCATGCCCGGCACCGCCTTCCCCATCCGTCCGTCAATCATCTACCAAGGCCTGCTCCTCGGCCTCTTCGTCAACGGCGTTGCCAGATGGGGGTTCGCCTCCATCATCGAGACGCCAAGCGCACTAGGTGAGCTCCCAGGGCCCGGCGGCAGCAATGGCTGGTGGGGTGCCACTAGCCCCAACATCACCAACTCCTCCGTCCAAATCTCGCTGCCGTCCGGCGACCATGTGGACAGGGGTAATGGGAACATCACCTTCCAGCTGTGGGAGCCGGAGCGCATGGAGAAGCTGAATGTGGATGGCATTAGTGTGCTTGTGAATGATGTAGAGCGGTGGCGTGGGTTTGTGGACGAGGATGTTAAGGGGGAATTTGTCTGGCATCGGCAGGGGCATCAGGGGTTGGATATGTCCAGGCCGAAGCGTGTTGGTGTGGAAGAGTACGAGCATGATGATGATGAATCTGTTTTATCAGTGCAGGATCAGGATGAGGATGGGAATGAGGATCCGGCTGAGGATCTGTTTTTCCGCTTTGCGTTTTTGAAGGGGTCGAAGGTTGGGCTTTATGGGGGCGCTGGTGTTTGGAATAGAGATGGCAGCTGGATAAATCCTCCGCCGCCGAAGACTTGAATTTTTGTTTTTGTTTTTTTTCTCTTACACTCATATATATATATATTCTTTCTTGGCTGCTTCTGTTTTTTGCTTTTTATATTCACGAATGTCTTATATGGTATCCTCATCCCTTTCTCTTTCCTTTTTTTTGCTCGTTTGTGGTATTGCCGCAAGGCAATCAAGCAGTCAAACCACAATCCTACTTACCTAGACGGCGCGGCGTTTTTATATTCGTTGAAACAATATCTTTTATAAACTCGATTTGTTGTTTTCCCGTCTCCCTCCTTCCCCACCCACCGGAACCACATGTATCTGATCTGGTTCTACATGGCGAGTCGATCGAGTCGAGTCGTTGAAGTTATGATATGATATGGTACGGTGCTTAAGGCGATTTATGATTATGCGGTTTGTGCGTGAGACAGGTTAGGTTACTATACATTAACTATATACTCTACATATATATGGGCTATTTTCGAAGAGGACCCTTGACCCCGTGGTGGAGAAGTTAGAGCGGGAGATGGAGTCGTTTTCCCATTCTTACTACTTTTTTCCACTTTTTCACCTCACCGAGGGGGCTTTTTTATTCCGTCTTTTTTTGGGGGGGGGTTTTAATATACTATTATTATATATTGTCTATGCCAACGTGGGCTCTTGCCTGCGTGTGTATCTGCGCGTGAGGTCTGTGGTCCAAGGTAGGTATGTTTTGAGCTAGAATTGCCATTTCATAACCAGAGGAAGAGGAGAGGCTGTAAGAAACCCAGGAGTAAGCCCTTTTATTTCTATCATTTTATCTCTCAGTATCTTTCTTCTACCCCGGGTCGGGGGGGGAGGGGTTAAGAAGGGAAGAATAGTATCTGTAGAGGAGTAGAGAAGAGCTGAAAAAGTCCCATGCATTTAACTTAGTTAACTATTCCTCCAGCTGAAGATATTACCTAACTACTCCTCCATGCCCAAGTTAGGTAGTTATTATGACGAAATGGTGATCCTGATTCCATAACGGGGTTCAAAAAATTTCTCGCCAAAAACTTCCGAGCCCAATGCTCTGCAATTTTTAAGAACAACCCCATGTTCATCATCTAACTGGACAGACGTCCCCCCCATTTATCCAGCGTAAAGTTGTTTTTGATTCGGCTATGCTAACTTCTAATGAAATAGTTACATACAAGGCTACAGAGAGGTGCATTGCATTGCCTGATTCCGAGTGCTGAAGCAGAGACTTAAATCCTGGCTTGTCACTCTTCATTATTAAAAAGTTTTCAGCTATACTGTGGTCTTGCATCTCATTCAATGAGAGAGAGAGTAAGACTACTATAATCATCAAGCATCTTCTTGAGCATTCTTGTCTACTCAGTTCTTCATCTCATTTAGCACTCTGTTGCTATGTACTGAGCTCATCTTTCTATTATTCAGCTGAGTCAGTGACTCTGAGCTCTTTTTTTTATCTGTATCTTTCAGAGATCTTTATCTCATATATTCTTGAACATCTTCTGATTGTGCTAAACAGTTCAGTAATATTTATTGAGACAAACTACTCTTTCTATTATAATCTGACTCTGAAGTTGCTGTCTGTAGTATGTTCTTACAGTAGATATATCTCAGTACATGTGTCTCTGTTCTCAGAAGAATGAAAGATATGTCTTTCATATTATTCATACTGCAATGAAGTAAATTGTCTATCACTATTGACTTAGTGCTGCATCTCTAACAGAGCAGCATTGTCATGAGCACAATCATCTCATTTCTGAACCTGAGAGCTCTCATTACTATATTAGCTCTCAGATATACTCAAACTTCTATCACTTCAGATCAGATGTTCTTAGTCATATTTATCACAGTCAACTCAGACATGCTTGAATGAGAAGTCCTCTTCATGAATTGAGCACTGCTGATATTCAGGCTCAATTCATATCAGCTTTGACTCTGTCATGACTTTGTCATGAAGGAGTCTCCAGATCAGATTCTCTGCCTTGAGGACATGAAACTGCTGCCTCATCATTCTTCAAAGTCTGCTAGATGTGACTAACTCACTGATTATTTCTCTGAATCAAGAGATCTCAGAGTTCAGACACTGCAGTCTATCTCTCTAAGCCTTGTCTGCAGAATGTTCTTATGTGCCACCTGGTAGGTTGCCTCCTCAATATAAGTTTTTCCCATTAGGTGTCCCCCCCGTTTACCCAACACAATATTCCAAATATGGCCAAAAAAAACAAGAGAAAGAAACAGCAAAAAATACATACAACAACCGGGATTCGCTGGTGGTCACCCACCCAACTACTAACCGGTCGGCGAGTGGCTTAAGTACGGCTGAGCGGACGGGAAGCCCTGCTTTCCACTCCCTATGGTCGTATGTGATAGGTATGGAGAACATGGGGGTATATATACCACAAGGCAGGGTCGCGGACTAGATATATATATATGTTATGTCTGAGAAACGGTGTTAGAGAGTGTTGGAATGATAAAAAAAGGATATCACCAGACTGTGGGTTGGGTGGGCTAAATTGGGGATGAGATGAGTGGGAAGAGATTTGTCATTTTGGAAGGGAAGGAGAACTGCGCTGGGTGGGTGTGTGTGGGTGTGTGTAGGCATGAACATATAAAAGGATATATATAGGTATGTAAGTTGCGTGGAGAGTTGTGAGGGGGAGGGAGTGAGTTATGCGACGAGGTTTTTGGACGCGCGGTGGATGGGGAGACTCTTCAAAAAAGAAATTTCTAAAATGGCCCTCTCAGTCTCTCCGGTTTCACAGATTAAGAAGGTGTTTTAAAAAATAAGAGATGGTATCATTACGGCCGTTCTCACGGCTAAGTCGATGATAATTAAAAAGTAGAATTGATGGGGGTTTCTGTATTCATTGGCCACGATATATACACACACACACGTAGGTAGATACATGCGCACATATATATACACATGACACACTTGTCAAAATCCATTTCCACGTCAATATAAAGAAAGAAGAAGAGATATATGTATAAAATAAAAAGGATATCAAACATAAATCACATGTATGTATGCCTAACGTCCTAGGCCATACTCATCCGTTCCGATTCCCTTGCTACATCGCGGGAAGAAAGAAAAAGAAAAGACACAAAGGGGAGAAAAAAAATGAAGCAAAAAAACTCGGTTTAGTTGGAAATTTTTTTGTTCTTTTTTCTTTCCTTTCTTAATCCTAATTCTCAGCGAGTTTCCGCTCAAGATCATCGTTGCGCGTTTCGACGTCGCCCCTCGGCAAGTTATTAAGCGCATCTTCTTCCTTATCGGTATTGCGGTTGGTGATCCAGAAGCCGACGCCACCGACGAAGGCAAGGACGGCGGTAACACCGTAGTTCCACTCGAGCAGGGGATCCTCAGACAGACTGACAAGTGCTTGGCCGATGGCGGCAGAGAAGGCATTCATGAACAGGGCCACGGCCTGGACCAGGGAACGCATGTTCTTGGGCGCCTTGGTGAAGGCGTACTCAAGACTAGTGACCGAGGCAAAGATTTCGGAAATACCACCGAGAATGTACGGTACGGCTTGCACCCAGACACTGATGGGGGCGGGTTCATTGCGTGCGGCGCAAATATTGGCCTCCTTCCCGCAAGGGCCCAGTTTGTAGATGTAATACTGAATGACTGTGGCAGCAACCATACTGGCACTTGCGAGGAAGAAGCCAATGGTGATGCGCTTCACAGGGGTCAGGTTGACACCAAGCTTTCGGAGTGGGGGGTAGAAGAATCTGTCAAGCAGAGGGATGAAAATGATGAGCGTGAAAGGGTTGAGGTTGGTGATGATGTCGTTAGGCACTCCATTGAGCAACATGGTTGCGGCCTGGGACGTGAGATTGTTCAACATTTGATTGTAGGACAGCCCTGGAGACAAGGTATCGTGTTAGAGAAAACGAAATAGGCAAGGAGGAGGAATGGGATAGTAGTACGTACAGTAAAGTGGGTACCAGAGGAAAACGGCACATGCTGTGATACCACGGCGGACCTCATCAACCCACGCATCGTCAAATGTCATCCATTCTGGCTTGTTGGCAATTCTGCTGGGCTTGACTCTTTCCCACATGTCTGGGTCCCGGAAGTTGCGGCGTCTGTTCCTCATCTGTAAGTGAATGGTCGAGCAGGCAAACTATGGAGATACTTACGTTTGTGCTGGGTTCCATGATATCCGGCCCTTGATAGCCATCATCCATACTTTGAAGGCTTTGTCGTACACGGACCCAACAGGCTTATGGCGGCTGTATTTGTTGCGGAGCAAATAGAGGACCATTGGGCACAAACAGAACATGCAAGTGGGGAGGAGGAATGAGAGATAGAAGCCGACATATTTCTCAGCGTAAACCATGGCGATTTGACCAATGAGAGCTCCAATGTTGATCATGAGATAGAAGTAATGGTAGATTCGGGAGACAGTGACAGCGGGGTCCACGATGACGCGCTCGCCTTTTTTCGTCGTCTTGATAAACATGTATTCCTCAGTGTACTGCTCTGCAATCAGGGGGGAAATATTGGATCTATGACAAAGAGGTTAGATTGGAGGATTCACCGACAGCAGGTTAGTTTGAATATTAAAAAAATCTTACTTGAATCCACCAGTTCCCACTCCCATGATGATAAGACCAACCGCAAAGCACGCGACGGCACCATTGGGGTTTTTGAGCACGGGGGGGATTGCTGAAATGATCAAAACTGTGTGTCCGACGAGTGCGACGCCGATGGAGTACATAATGGTGTTAAAGCGACCTAAATACTGATCGGCAACATAGGCGCCAGCCAGTGGCATGATGTAGGACCAAAAAGAATTGACTGCATCCAGCGGTTAGTTTAGGGGCGAAATTGGATTTGATCTCGTTAGGTAAAAGGGCATTTACATAAAGTTAGACCAGTGGAAGCCCGCTGTCCCAAGCCCAAGGCACCAGGAGTGCGATGAGTGCCACCGGCACCAGTGGTGGACCCTTCAGGCAGGTCCCGCTGGATGAAGTTCACAACTACATCATTGGTGTTAGCGGCTATATCAGAACCATCACTGGAATTGGGTGGTGAAACTCACAAACGACAATGGTTCCATAGTATGAGAACCGTTCGCACAGCTCGACGAAGGCGATAGAGAAAGCAAGCCATGGGATTTTATCGGCGACACGGCGGAGGGTTGCAACCTCGTCTGGCGTGGGCGCCTGTCGATTAATGCCTTCGAGACTGCCATGGTCGCTGGTATAGACAGTGGCACCGACTGTCTTCTCATTGATGCCTGGAACTGCTTCTTTTTCAGATGAACCGCTGCCAACGGCGTTTTGAACGTCAACTGCTTGGGAAGTAGCCATCCTCGCGATTGTGTGAGAACCAAGGTGAACTTGGTGGTTTGGATATCGCTTCGCGGGCTGGGCCTGAGAAGAGAAGAAGGAAGGGACAAAAGCTCCATCCACGAACGGGGGTATATCCCGTTATATGTAGGAATCTTTAAAATCGCCTCCGTACAGAAGCGGACAAACTCCAGATCTTCGGTTAGGGGTCTATTGGGGTTGGGCAGCGGGGTTGCAACGCTGGCTCGCCCCCGCCTCATCAATCATCGCAGAACTTGTGTCAATTGGATCAAGGTCAACAAGGGTCATTAATTGAGGTTGAGGCTAACAGGATGGGACCATGGTCGATGTCCAGCAAAAACAGTATGAGTTCCATATTACTTCTAGCCAGGGTCAAGAGAGTCAGAGCTAGCATGCCATGCCAAGCATACCTCCTCGTCCGCTTAACAAAGGAAGAATACTCCACCCAAGCGTGGCCGTTGGCATACATAGCTAGCACGGGGTATATCCATACAAACACCTGACCGGGCGGCGAAACTCCGCATATTGGGAGAGTTTGCTTATAGGCGCTATTCTGCGCTAATGCGGCAAGCCTTTGGCCTTTTCGCTCGGAGGAACCGTTGTGCAACCACACTGAGAAAGATATTGGTTTTGGGTGGCAGCTCATTCACCGGTATTCATCAAATGCAGGAGACAATGTGATGTGAAGCCTTTCGACAATCTGCCTGCGGGTTATCCCACATCCAAAAAGATTAAGTAAAAAATAAAATGAACAAGGCAGGGGCATTAATGTCTACGACATTCCCGCTGAGCGCTGGGGATCGGGAGGAGCGTGGAGATAGAGAGGAGGAGCACCTCGAATTGGGCTTCCTGCCCGTGAACTGATGCCATGAGGGTGGACCAGGTTAGGGCTGGGACCAAACCGAATTAGGTTTCGAAGCTTGAAAAAATTGTGGCTAAGTTTAACATAATGTCTTGATTTCCTAGGTTGCAGCAGGAGAACAGCAATCTCCGAAAGCCTCATCCAATCCGCTGACATTCCCACTTCGCATTTGGTCAAGGAACCCGGGATCATAATTGGTGGGATTACGAGTGGGGAACTATTGGACGGGACAAGCACTTGACCTTCCTCGCTGTGGTTTTTTTCTCGGCTGCGAGCCTGCAAGCGCGCCAATGCGCCAAGTCCTGGCGAAAGGAGCAAGATGTTTATCTCCCCACCTCCGGCGGACGAGTTTTCTGGGATCTTGGCTGTGTGTTTGTGCGGGACAAGAGACCAAGACACCGAGCCAAAGCGCCGTGTCGCCAGTATCGCCATCGCCAGTGTCGCCATCGCCAAAGATGACGGGGAACCCTCGCGCCCAAATCTAAAAATGAATCTCGTTTTTCATGGACTTGCCTCGGATGATGTGAGACCTAGTGATACGATCCCATCCTCATTTCTGCGTCCTGCTCGTGTGGGACATTTCGCTTCCCCGCGGTTAACGACTGCCCAGTTTTGACCTGCCGGGGGCCTCACAAGACAGGTCTAATCCGGTTCAGGAAGTTGACAATTTGGAATGTGGCGGAAAATAGCAATTCTCCTCCCCAAAAGCTTGGCAGGCATGCTCCATTGTAACCATAGACAAAATCAAGCATGTGCTAAGGCCGAGATGGGTGGTGAGAAAGCGAATTATTCGCCAGTGAACGGATATATCAATTTTTCTGGAGGGCGTTAATACGACCACGGTGGCAGTCGTTGTTCCCGCCTATCGTTATTTTGCATCACCATCATTTGGTGTATCGGGACGCAAAAACTCAAGACTAATAATAGGACAGCATATGTGGCTATACGAGAGGCTTGGTTTTGGGAACGGCGATTTTCCTTCTTTCCCCTTCTTTCTTCGTTCTTTTTTTTTAAATTTTTATTCCGGCCTCGGTTTTCTCCCAGCATGGCGCCAGTGATCGCCGCGCCGCCTAGTAGCCATCCATCCGTCCTGCAAATTACCGTCCTGTGATTGGGCGGGCTTGTGCTTTCCTTGGCGCAGCTGTCCGGCATTGTCAATTAATTCCGCTCACTCTTGGCGCCAAGTCGCGGATATGCCAAGCCCTAGACGGGCTTTCCAGAAGAAAGCGGCCTCGGTAGTGCTTATGCCTCCACGATTTTGGAGGGTTGTATCTGGAAGCGAAACGAGCGCATGGTGGAGAGACAAGATGCTGTCAGCACACGTTGGCATATGTGACAGATATTATTTTAATACCCCGTAATTCTTGCCACAGTGGAAGAAGAATCAAGTCCGGACTGGATGGCAAAGAGAGCCAGCCCAGTCCCGCATCAGCAGGTGAGGGGAAAACTGGGGAAGCACAGAGGTGAGATGGTCCAAAGTAGTTAGTATATTATTCTTCTAGAATCAGGAACCAGGAATCATGAATCATGAATCAGGAATCAAGAGGCGGCCCCATTTTTTTCTCGCAGCACAGTCAGCGTTGGACAAAAGTAGACTGTCTGCTGAGAAGAGTCCTGGAGGGAGGATTGATTCCCCCAGTACCCCAGGCTGGAGTCGGACTTCTTTTCCGAAGGATCCTTCGAGTTAACCCTGTGCGGAGTCGGCATGGTCGATGTTTGGACCCCGTAGTGGAAGGGATCGAATCCTCGAAGGAAGGATAATCCACGGTTGGAGATGCTTCAGATGAGGCACACAGGATCCTCGCGCGGCCAGCCAGCTTGCCAATTAAATGGCGCGACTAAGCTTTTGGCATTTGGCTGTTGCCAATCTTTAGGGCCTTAGCAGGCTCAGTTCTTGTCCAGGTGGAACGATAACGGACGCTGGAACAAAACCTTCCTTGTGTAAATTGACTTTGGTGGTGTTGCTTGGGTTGTATCATCTCTGTTCCAGAGGTCCTTGGCAGCGTATCGCTGATCCGCCATACGGGGAATCTCATTTGCTCGCACGGCTGATTGGCCCTGATAAGGTCTTGGACTCTTGGAGAGGGGAAACAGAACCCTGTGCGGGATGGATGCTGATTCGCTCTGACGCTGAGCGGCCGAAAGCGCGTATCCTCGAGCCGAATTTCTGTGTCTTGGTATCGGGGAGAGGTATCGAGCAGTGGTTTCTCGGCTCCTGGCAGAGATTTTTTCTGGAGAAAAACGGCGAGAGAGAGGAAGAGGTTGAGATAAAGTATACGCCGCGAATCGCCGGTGCCTCTTCTGCTAGTTAATCTTGCTGTTGGTGCTGCGACGCTGCCTGGGGGCGATTTGACAGCTATTTCACGTGTTCCCTGACTGCCAAATCAATCCCCCCCCCCCCTGGCTTCGCTTGCGCCAGGCGAATTTTTGATACAACGACGGACTCCGCTCCATCCACGCTGGGGGGGGAGGTTTACGCGGTTACAATAATGGAATCTTCACCCTATTTCGTGCTGCTTACCCCAGTCTCTTTGCCAACTCGAAACACTGGGGATCTATCCGCATCGGGTTGAGCCATTGCGATGCGATGCGCTGGGGTCTGTCTTATTATTATGGCACCATGGGCAAGGTCATCACGATGGATCGATGAATCCGGGGTTCCCTCCCGATTTGAACAAGGCGTTGTTTCAACTTGTTTGCTGGACTTGCTTCTGCACTGTGGGTTGCGAGACTTGCTCTCTTCTCTGGCTTGAAGCTCTCTGTTTAACTTGGTTGGTTATGGGGGAACTTTCTTTACATAAAGCTCGTCGACCAGCCGCTTTCCATCTCCTCATATGCCTCCAGACAAATGCGGACATTTTCGACGGAGATATCAACTTTCTGACTTTCAACAAATTTTTCTACTCTGGTACATAATCTGTACATGTAATGATGAGATGATTCTCCTGATCTGCCACCGCTGCTAGTAGCTCGCGCGCTAGTTAGTTCCGGATATAAGCATTTCATTCCGGCGGCTTCCTTTTTCCTTCGATTTTTGTTCTTCGCTTCTTCTTCTTCGCGCCTCCTGCTAAGCGTGGCTTGGTGGCGCAAACCGCCCCAGCTGGCAGATGGCAAACAGAGGTTGGACGCCAAACGATCACGACGATCACGATGCTCTCCAGCGTTTCCATTAACTTTATTATTAGTTCCCAACCGCCTCATGCTGATGGCTGACTCCATGAGTGAGCCCAGGTTTGACGTTGGATTGTGGTTTTGAATAATGGAATGGATTGGGGCACGCACGGGTTTTCTCGGACGACTTTTCTCTTGACCTAACTAAGTTACCATCAGACCTTCGCGGAATGGGTTCCTTGAGGAATTGTCTAGGATAGCGCGCCTTCCGCGTCCATTGGATGGTTGCTGCTTGGAAATTCCGCGGAGTGCGGGGATGGACTTCGATATGGGGATCGACAGGGCTCAGCAGAGTCAGCACCAAGGACAAAGAGACAACCTTTCTGCAGGACCTCTTATTATTTCTCGCAGGACTGCTGGAACATGTTGGTCAAACACCTTTTGGCCCTTTTTTTATTCGCTCACCCCAAGCTTGCCCTGCTCTGGTTTAGTTTCTGGGGTAAGGCCTTGGCTGCCGCTGACCTGGGTGATATCCCTGCAGCGGCCAAATCCTTTCGCAGCAAGGGTGCAGATGCTATGGTGCGGAGGCGGCGCGAAGCAAAATGAGTATTCTGTCATGGCTGGGCATCGAAAAGCGCCGGCTACATACGGCGACAGATGCTTGCTGGCCAGGAACTGCATGATTCAAATAATGCGACGTTTCTTTCCTTCCCTCGCCCCTCCAAATACCCCGACTCACCCATGCTCCAATCCAAGTCATTGGTCATCTTTTAGTCCAGGATCTTCATACTGGGCCAATCTGATGTTTGACATCCCCAACTCCTTGTTAAACGACATGCTGTCTCTCAATCCCTGCCTGCGCTCACCAGTCTGACATGGATGCTTCTGTCCGGCCTTGTCAGTCTTGAACACATTGGCAACGCTCATTGTGGCCAGTAGTGAATACGATTCGTTAGGCGCCCAGAGATGCAAAAAAAACAGAATGCAACCATGAGTGATCCCCCCCAACCCCAAAGAGCTCCTCAATTATTCGACAACGATGCAAGTTAGGATCCTGCAGAGCGGATATCCCCTGCCAAACAACAGGTGTTTTGCCCGTGGGGAGAGAACAGCGTGCTGTCGTTGCTGCTTAAAAATACCTGTTTTGGCATAGGCATAGACAAACCCCAGTCATGCGTGCGCCATTTTTGAAAGCCGGGGAGACAATTGAAAGTCGCGGGGGAAGATCCAGCTGTCAAACTTCACCCATAGATACGTAGTCCAGTTAAGAATCGCGAGTCGCCGGAGGGCATCATGGAGATACAGCAACCCAACAACTCATCAATCATACAAACGAGCTAACCAGCTAATCCGCCGCTGTGCCAAGGCAGGCGATGTGATGTCCGAGAGAGGAGAAGCAGTTTCTCGCCCGAGGTGCGCCGTTTTCGCCATTATTTGGCTTTGCGTGAATAATTCACAGTGCCAAGTTCGCAAAATTGACTGTTGAATTGTAGAGGCTCACGTATATTTTGAGCACATTATGATATCATTCAGATCTACGGATTTTGTTTCTTTATTTTGGGGGGAAAGGGCGGCACTTGATGTCGTGTCTCGACATAGCTTCATCACATATGGTCTACAGAAACTTCCACGGGAAAACCTCAAATTATTCTCCGAGAATGAAATTAGAGTTGAATGCAGCTCGTCAGCAGGTTACCTACATGCCTGGGTAGGTGGCGTTCCTGGATAGGGAGCTATATCAGGAGCCAGCTATTGAAACGTTCGAAAATATTCCTCTACTCCTTGAGGTCTCTTTTGCTCATTTAAAAATTCAGCCAGCCTCAACTATATTAATTTGGGGGACTCACTGGCATTGATCAACCAACACAGGTATCCGCAGCGGATGAGAGAAATTGAACTCATATAAAACGATTATTTGAAGGATGGCGAGTCATACTATAGTATCGTACTCATCTCCGACGGACGCTGCCAAAATGCCATCAAAAGGAAAAGTATATACATACTATATACAGTCTTTAGGAGGGTACCAGGGAATATCAGCTAGAACGCTAATAATGACCATCCAAAACCCATGTACTGTACAGTATGTACATCCGTACCCGGAGGAGGGTTGTGCTTGGAGTCAACAATCCATGTCAAAAGGATCGCCAAACCCGGTGAACAAGCTGTCCAGTACAGACATATCGACATACGGATACTCTTCACAGTTAGATAATGGAGGGCCCGAATTATTATTTATTCCAGCCTCAATCTTCTCTAGCATATCACTGCAATTCCCCAGGCAATTATCAGCGAGGTCCCACGAGAAATCCCGCCTGTGGTGTTGTAGGGCATTTATCATATCCCTAGCAAGCTTGAGTGGTGTGTTATTGTTATGCGCACTCGAGTTTCTGGGTCTCAAAGCACTCCTCAATAAGAATGACGTTGCAGACGTCAACGTAAACGCATTTGCTGGAATCCAGAATCCACAGCAATGAGACTCATCCAGCTCCTGCACAAAGTGGACAATATCCTCAGCCGCTCTCTGAGCTCGCAGGTAAAATGGGCAATCAGAAGCCTCATCCACTGGCAATGGGCCCCGATCTCGGTCTAGCTGAATGCGCCGCAGGAGAAGCTTCACGGCCAAATATGATAGGCGCAGATTTGCAGCGCCGGGGGCATCGAGGTGCGTTCCACGCATGACTGCTTTACGAATATCGTCGCTCAAAGTCTCCTCCCATTCTCCAAGCAGGAGTTCAGGCTCAGTGGCAGACATTTCGAACGGATCAGGAGAGGTCTTTGCCACGTGGTAAATGTACTCTAAGTAGCGGCCTAATACATCAGTGAGCGTGATGAGAGAAATGAAGACTGAAGTCGCAGCTGTGTGGGATGGTGAGGCGCCAGGGGGGCAGAGGTCCTCTGCATTTGGGATGGGAACATCATGCTGCGCGCGATGGATCTGCATCGGAGTGCCATATGCTAAACTACACCTGTGGTGGATTGTTAATTCGACCCCGTGAGGGCTGGAAGACAGAGAGAGGGGGTGAGAAAGGAGACTTCCTCACCAACGATCATGTACAACAATCATCCGCCACATCCTAATCCGAAGTTGCTTCTCTGAGGTAGGTATATTCCAATCGGACGGATCCCGATGTAGGCCCAGCGCGTTGGAAAGCGCAACTGCCAAGCCAATCAACCCCCCATTTCCTAACATCGTGGTGCTTGGTCTGCCGCAAACATCAAGCATAAGGGCCATCACTGTGGACATTCCAGGAGACAGAAACATTTCCGAATGGACTGCTTCGCACGACTGCGCCCAAATGAAGTTAACATCCGGGCAGCGTATGTTGCGAAGTTTGGGCGAGTCATGCCAGTATATCAAGGCGCTCGCATATATGGTGGAGAGCAATGCTGGAGAGATTTTCCGTTGGTGATTCAAGTATGTATGTCTGAAGGATTCTTCATCGAGAATGGGGAGGCAGATATTTGCCTTCGCGAAGAAACTGAAGTCAAATGAATGAAGCCTTATTAGCTTCCAACCTACCCACGGCTATTAAGATCACAGTCTAGCTGCTACTCACAGATCTACCAGATCTTCTGCGTGTGGCTCGATAAATTTCTCGATGAGGTCACATCTCTCAGAAATTCGAGTAGTATGCGACATGACGCCTGGGGGACGCCTGGGCACGGTGGCAAACAAAACCGGACGAGCAGTCCGAATAGAGGCATCCGTTGATGGAGCCACTCGAACTAGTCGTCTCCCATTTGGCTCTGCGGTAGCTGTCACATAGCTCTCCAAGATCTCGCTGTCATCCGCCATGGTAGGGCTAACAATGTGGGAGCCTTTGTTCCCACCATCAGCAAAAATACCCACGCATCTTGGCTGCTCCTCATCTTGATCATCGTGGTGGCCAGGAGACTGCGAGGCCGCATATCCCACCGGAAAGCTCGAGTGGATCTCCGTAGGGCCAGCGTACGGAGAAGAGTTCTGATCCGCAACAATTGCGCGGCTTAGATTATCCCTAGAACGCCTAGCCTTGGACAGCGACTTTCGTGCAGAATGGCTCGGCCTATGCGAGGGAATCTTGTGTCTTTGTTGCGGGAATAGACATTCAGTCCCATGTACCTTACACATGGCACAGTTGTCCGCGGCATCCCTTGTGATGCATCGTGACTTTCGTTTTCTGCAAGCAAGGCAGGCTGGATGGGAGTGTGATCGATAAGGCCTCCCGCCCGCACCGCTTTCGGCTGGGCTCTGACCACTACAACCCCTATCCATAGTCATTTAGAGAAATGGTCAAACAGTCACGAAATAGAGCTCATGGATCAATTCGAGCATAGAAAAGTCATAAAGTGCAAAAGCGATCCTGATATGAGGGGTAAGTGTTTGCCGCGGGCACTGCCGCGGAAAGAAGCTTTCGTCTTCCCCGCGGCCAAGAAAACGGTCTCTGGCTAGAAACTCTTATCTTAACCCCCCACCGCAGATGTATGTATTGATATAATAAACTCGCCTTCGTGTTCTTAAATATCTTACCGATCTAACAACAGTATTCTTCCTGAAGTATACAACTTCCACTCGCCGCTGCTATTTTTTTTTTCATTCTCATCTCCCATATTTTCACCAACCGAAGTTGCGCCATCTACCTATACAGCATGGCTGTCAACGCCCAGAGTTTCTGGACCAGGGCCGATAGACACCTGATGAAAACAGGTATCCCATTTTCGCCAGTTATAATAACCAAAGCCCAGGGTTCCAAACTCTACGATGCCGAGGGCAGGCAGATACTCGATTTCACTTCTGGGCAAATGAGCTCTCTCCTGGGCCATTCGCACCCTGAGATTGTGCAAGTCATCCAGAAGTACGCAGGGGAGCTTGACCACCTTCTAAGCAACATGGTCAGCCCGCCCGTGGTTGATCTTGCCGAACGTCTTGGTCGCTTACTGCCACCACCTCTTGAGAAGTCCTTTTTCCTGAGTACCGGGGGCGAAACCATCGAAGCTGCAATTAAAATGGCCAAGACGTACACCGGCAAGTTTGAAATTGTCGCCTTCTCGGCAAGTTATCACGGCTTGACTCAAGGCGCCATATCGGCAACATACTCAATGGGCAGAAAGCATGGAGGCCCTGTCATGCCTGGGCAACTCGCCTTCCCCGCCCCGTATGCCTACCGCTCAATATTTAGGAAGGCCGACGGTTCGTACGACTGGGAGACGGAGATGAGCTACGGATGGTCCATGATCGACACGCAATCGGTGGGTTCACTCGCTGCTTTCGTGCTGGAGCCTATTTTGTCCACGGGAGGAATCCTCGATCTCCCCAATGGGTATCTCAAGCGGATGAGCGTCGAGTGTAAAAAGCGCGGCATGCTTCTGATTTTGGATGAGGCACAGACAGGCGTTGGTCGGACGGGGCAGATGTTCGCCTTCCAACATCACGATGGGGTTGTTCCTGATATTTTATGTCTGTCGAAGACACTGGGTTGCGGTCTACCTCTATCCTCTGTTAGCACCACTGCTGAGATCGAGCGAGGCTGCAACGAAGCCGGCTTCATGTGGCTCACAACGCATTATAACGATCCGTTACCCGCCGCGGTTGGCGACAAGGTCCTGGAAATAGTCGAGCGAGACAACATCTGCCAGCGCGCATCCACCCGTGGTGAGCAGCTATTTAACGGCCTCCTCGCCCTCCAGAAGAAGTATTGGTGCATTGGCGACGTCCGTGGGCGTGGTCTTCTCCTAGGGATAGAGATAATCTCCGACCCCGAGACGAAAGCGCCAGCTCCTGCCCTGGGCCAAACTGTTTCGGATCGAGCTTTGGCTCGTGGACTGTCGTGCAATATAATCACGTTTCCCGGGATGGGTGATGTGTTCCGTTTGGCGCCTCCGGTGACTGTGACTGCGGAGGAAATTGAGGAGGGGCTTCAGATCCTGGATGAGGCTTTCGCTTTTGCGGTAAAGAAGCATGGTTTGAATACCTGATTGTGAACCTGAGGTTTGCACTGTTGGTTTTGTGGGATAGCAAAATTCGATACACGATTGACATGCAGGCTTGAAAAGATGAGTTCAAGTTGTTGGAAGCACAACCTGTAACTACCCCATATATTGACCAATCTACTTGCTCCTTTCCGCGCATTTGACACGCATTTGACACATATCACTCTCCAGAGCTATTCTGTTCTGTCCTTCCTCAGGCACTTCTATTTCTATTCTCTGGCCCCCTTTGGGATCAGCTCAAGCCAATTGCAGATTTTCATATATTTCAATTAAGTTACCCCTGAATCACGTGCTCTTCTCATCTGCTCCTGTCCAAAGTCAAAGTGTCTCCTCATCTTCTACTGGGGAATTAGGGTGTAGATTAGAAGCAGACGACATCAGAATGCAATTGTAGCAGCGTCTTTCAATCAGACTTCATTGTGTATTTCTCTCAACACTATGGAGATTTCTTTCTTTCTGGTTTCTAATGACATTGATGTATATCTGTGTGAGACATTACGTGGACAAGTCGGCAATATCCTTGTTGATTCTGCTTCAATGCAAGAAGGGGGTTGAGAGAGCACACCAGACAAAAACCTTCGCAAGATTTTATATCAAACAGGACCAGAGGCACGGAAACTCCAACTATTTTGCATCACGCGCTAAACAGAGCCATATCAGGGTATGCCCAGTGAATGCGGAGTATCCACGTCCGCATTTTACGTGCCTTTCATCGCCGGCTATTCTTCCTAATAACAACCCCGAGTTTAGCACGACAGGTTGAGGCCGTGACACACTCCTTACTTGGAAGCTCGCAGGTGAATGAACGCGAAAATATCGCGTGGCGGGGACTCTGTCAATTTCTAGCCAGCAACACTTGATACAACAGTTACGAAACCGCCATCTCAGCCCCCCTGATAGATATATAAATATGCCCAACCGGCCTAGCAATGGGGACAGCGGGAAGCCTCCACCGTCAATACCAACACAAGCACCAGTGCCAGTGCCAGTGCCAGACCCCAACCTTGAAGAGCTCGAGTTGATGATGAACTGGTACAACATAGACATACACACTTTCTCAACCAACCTCGAATATAAAGCTCTGTGGCAGAAGGCATTCCGGAGAGAATCCCTCACCCACCCATTCCTGATGCATGGGATTCTAACACTATCTGCCCTTGAAATTGCGCGCAGAAAAGGGTGCAATGCGGTCAATGTCAATCAACGGCCATATATAGCCATTGCCCTTGGCCATCACTCGAGAGCTGTTGCCCTATCCCAACCAGTACTAGGAAGCATCAATGGGGGGAATTGCAAAGCTGTGTTTCTGCTCTCAACTCTTCTTACCACCTTTGCATTCGGCTCCCCTCAACTAGTCTGGGATCCGAGGAATACCAGCCACCCTATTGATCAGCTTCACCTTGTTCTTCTTCTAGCAAGAGGTATGGGGCATGCACAGTCTACCGCGATAGACAAGGTCAAGGACGCCGAATTCAACACCCTTAATAAACCAGATAGCTACAGCCCCTGGCTACCTGCCGACGCAAAAGCAGCACTACGTAACCTTCAGCAACTCAATGAGAACCACGAACAATGCAGCATCTACGAGAAAAATGTTTACAACGCGACGATTGACCAGGTTGAGATCGTGCTGGGGCAGATTTACGGGGGCGCTACAAGGCCCAATCCAGCAGTTATGTGGGCAACGAAGGTGCCACCGCTATACTTGGAGCTTATGAGGGCATATAAGCCCATGGCGCTTGTTGTCCTGGCTCATTACTGTGTTATTTTACACCATCTTAGGGGGATATGGTGGGTTGATGGATGGACTGTCCCACTACTGCGGGCAATATGGTCGTCGCTGGATGATGGTTGGAGACAATCGCTTCGATGGGTGGCTGAGGTGACGGGATTTACACCTTAGCAATATTATACAGGTGTACTGAAATGATGATTGAAACGCCGTTCGACACGCTGGGAAGTATTTATCGGCTTTGGAATGTCGCTGTCGAAAAATGGAGAGTTGAAGCGCAACTCTTTGCAAAGGCCATATACTGTCCACGCGACTATTACGGCTTCAAGTTGGTCTTCAATGCCGCAGAAAGGAACAGCTATACAGACGTTGTCAACCAAAAAAAAGGGTAAGTCATGTCCAGCTAGATAGAAATCTCATCCTCTGTCCCTAAATTTTAGCTAACCAACTATTTACCTTTTTAGAGTCCTTCCGCCGTTTTGCTACCGTTCCTCCTCGCTATATATTCTTTGACTGGGACGGACACAGGGCTGAATTGAAGGTTGCGAAGAGCAGGAGGGCTTCAATTGAACTATATCGAAGGCGAAACGCGGTAGTTCACCAATCAATCTTTTCTGTAAATGCCATGCATCTTGAGTACTATCGTAGCAAACAAAAAACAGACTCATTACCAGGAGTTGCCAATAGCAAAGAGAGACTTTACCTTGATACGAGCGACGCCCCCGATATCCCCGCCATGACATCGCGGCTAACAAAAGCAGCCCACCTACAAAAACGCCCCCACCGGCAGCTCTTAAATACTGGAGCGATAAGATAAATCCTTCGGAATGTTGTCACTTACATGTAAACGTCACGTTCCATATAAATGTTGCGCGGCTCTCGCTTTATTTCCGCCAGGTAAAGCGCAGAGAGCAGGCAGACCAAGGCCAACCCCGCATCGCGCCCTTTTAGAAGTATATCCATCCTCAACGGCGATGGCCACAGTGGTCAGGACAACCACCACCACCGCCATGACAACCAACCCCAAACCCTCCATCCTTTATGCTGGCCACCCAATCCGCTACGCTACAAGCCAATGGGAAAAATTCCAACAAAACTTCACAATAATCCCCTACACCTCCCGCTCCAAAGCCGAATTCATCCACGCCCTCCAACCAGGCGGTCCCTACTCCACCATCAACGGCATCCTGCGCCCCGCGATCTCAGAACCGCACATCGACCTCCCGCTCCTAGATAAAGAACTCGTCTCCCACCTCCCCACATCCTGCAAGATCATCGCGTCCGTCAACCACGGGTACGATGGCATTGACACTGAGGAACTGGGGCGCAGGGGGATCTGGTACTGCAACGGCGCTGGCGCCGCAAATGACTCGACGGCGGACATTGCGCTGTTCCTGATCCTCGCGGCGTTTCGGTACACAACCTTCAGCGAGAGTAGGTTGCGCGAGATGCGCGCGGCCAGGTACTTCAGTGTTGAGGGGGATGTGGTGCCGTATGCGAACACGCCGCGCAATCGCATCCTGGGCGTGGTGGGGATGGGAGGGATTGGGGTGGAGATTTCAGTCCGGGCGCGGGCGGTGGGGATGCAGATACATTACTTCTCACGGACGAGGAAGGGGCCCGATGTCGAGGGGTTGCTAGGTGGAGCGGTGTACCATCCCACGCTGAAGGGGATGTTGGCGGTGGCGGATTGTGTGGTGCTGGCGTGTCCGCATACACCAGAGACGCATCATATTTTGAATCGGGAGACGTTTGCAGCGATGAAGAAGGGGGTGCGGATTGTGAATATTGGGCGCGGCAAGTGTATTGACGAGGATGCGCTAGCGGATGCGATTGAGGATGGCACAGTGGCGGGGGCGGGGTTGGATGTTTACCATGATGAGTGGGTTTATCATTTCTGGCTCTATTTCTCTCCTCTTTTCTCTTTTGTTGCTGCTGCTGCTGCTGCTGGTGCTGGTGCTGCTTCCATGACTAGTATGAGAGGGGCGAGGTTTACTGATCAGATTATCCAGGCCCGTGGTCAACCCCAGATTGTTGGATAATATGAGGATAACATTGCTGCCGCATATGGGAGGCGCATGCGTTGATACCCACGAGGTAAGAAATTTCCCTCTCTCTGTCATACAACATATGTAAGACAGTAAGCAAGCAAAGCAATCAAGGTTGCTTCTCCCTGTCTAGGCCTGGCGATCCCAACAGCGGTACTACATACATTCTTTTAACGCAACTGATAACTATCTCACTGATGATGTTTCGTGCTTCTTTTGCAGAATTTCGAGCGAATTGCCATGAACAACCTTGAGGCGTACTTCCTCGGCGATGGCAAGCCAATTACGCCTGTTAACAACATTCAGGGATAAATTTTTGAGATGAAAATAATCCTGGGCATATGGACTTGTATTGGAATTAATGAGAATGACATGGATATATACATAAATATAGCTAACCCGAAACCCCTCCTAGATTTCTCAACTGCGCAATATATTATTAGCGTCCATGAGCTGTCCGTTACATCATTAGACTCAAATCATACAGACCAGCAAATACCATGCTTATTTTGATAGCTTTCAGGATTTTCAATTATCAATTGCTAGATCTTATATTTCCAAACATCGGGACAAAACTTCCCAGCAAGGTTAATCAACTAGTGGCTATTTCTTGCAGCTGTAGTTAGTTATAGTTGGTTAAACCGGGGATAGCATCGGGCAGAAAAATTAACTTTAGAGTGTTAAAAGGAAAGAAATGATGTCAAAAAGATTGATCCGAGTCAACTTGTTCGACATGTTATTATATTATTATATTGGCCGCATGCACATTTTCCGTCTCTCCTCCTGTAACTAGCTAATTATTGTAGTTATCTCTCTCATTCATATATTCAACATTTTCTTCTATCACCACCTACCAACTCCTGGTAGCTTGGAATTCCGCTCGTGATTTAAGTGAACTTGCCACTCAAGGCTATCGCCGGTTCTCCAGGGTGGTTGATATTAGTTATTATTCTGGCGACTGTGTTCTCGACCGCTTGACCGCTGTCATTACTGTAGGTACGGTGGACATATCACATCCTATCCTGATACACCGATTTTTTAATACCTCTGCAGGTGTTGATATTTTCTGCTGCGAGATAAATATATCTATACATTTTCTTTCATGATTTTTTTTTTCCTGCATAGGTAATCTGACATATTTAATTCCCTAGGTACACATAGGAGGTCATACAGCATTGTTCTCGGACCCTGTTGCTATTATTGCAAATTTGATACATATATCCCCCACAGATTGGGCAGTGTTGATTTGATACAATCATCTCTAGCGAGATATCTATACTCAAACTGCAGAGAGGAGCATTGAAAAAAGAGCGAGAGACAGTTCCGCCGCTCCCAACAACGCACTCCCATACCAAGGGATATCTCTCATCCTCCGCTTCAAGCTATCTGTCAATATACATCATCCCGCCGATTCATGACAGCAACGGAGCAAGGCTCACTCTACAATGGAGTGGGCCTATCACTCCGCGCGGAAGCCCGCGTCCTCATCATCATGACCGGCGGCACAATATGCATGCAACCCTCTGACTCCGGCTTCATCCCCGCCCGCGGGTTCCAAAAGACAGCCCTGGAACCCGTCCCCACCTTCAACGACAAATCAAACCCAGAGCCCCTCGACGTCGTCGTCAACAGCAGAGGCGAACGACAACCACACGAGAGCCTCCGC
>LDEV01002865.1:3995-17368 GCA_001014755.1 Blastomyces silverae
AAAAAAAAAAAAGGGGGAGGGGGGGGGGGGGGGAGGGGGGGGGGGGGGGGGGGGGGGGGGGGGGTAACAAACCAGTTGCCAGCACAATGTCGCTCTCAAAAGGATATCTGAAAACAACGGCACTTCCAAAATCAATCAGTTTCATGATCCCTCGATCGCTGACAACAACATTGTCCAATTTCAAGTCTCGATGCGCCAGGCCCATCCCATGCAGATAAGCAACACCGCTGAGAATTTGCAAAAACGAACAGGCGATCTCTTCTCTCGTCATTCTTCCGGTCATTACAATCGCAAAAAGATCGTACGGAGCAAACTCCATGACTTCGTACCACCGTCCGCCCTCGTTGATTATATCCATTGTCTCAATTATATTGCCGTGATGCAACGTTGATCCGATACAGAACTCCGCCGTCACTTTTTTGGAGTAATCCTTTTCACTCTCCCATGAATGGCGATCTCGGAATTGCTTCACGGCAAACGTGACACCATCCGAATTACGCTTCAGCAACCGAACTGAGCCACCTGCGCCAGAGCCTAGCACTCTACCTAGCTTGCCATATTTTGACTGAAGACCATGATCATCTGCAAACGGTACAGATACAGGGGCCGGTTGGAACTGAGGATGTTTCGCAGATTTTGGGGAATCCTTCTTCGAGAAGCTGGACGCGGGTGAACCACTGCGCTTATGTTTATGACCCATCCGCAAAAAGCGTTTTAGCTCCGACATAGATCCGGAACTTTTGCCGTCGTGTGGCCCGCCAGAATCACCGAGGCGGTTGTCCTTTCTTCCCGCGAAGAAACTGCCCCGTTTTTCATAGGCTTTAAGGTCGCCACCGCTGGCTGATCGAGGAATGCGCGCAGGAGACCGCGACTGGTTCGCCCGGCGCTTGGCATCTACACCGGCAAAAACGAAGCGTGGGTCAATCTGAGAGAGGCTCTTAGGCTGAGGTGGCCTCCGGGTTCGAGAGTAGGGGTCATTGTGATCTCCACCGGGAGTAGTGGCCCCTGAGACAGGCGTACTCCAGCCCGGTTCATGCTTCTGGGCTGGGGGAGGGCTTGGCTCGCGTGACTCAGCTTCGGAAGACTGGGCTAGGTAAAAATTTGATTTGCGAGCGCGAGATCGTCTACCGTCATCCGCAGCGGTGACATCTGCATGCTTAGTCGATGAAGGTTCAGAAGAAGTAGAAGGGCGGGACCCAGCCCCAACAGAATCATATCCTTTTCCCGGTGCGTCATTTGATAGAGATGTCTGTGGAGTGAACTCGGACTGTTCCGACGTTCCGACCGCATCCCTATAGTCAGTTTGGTCTCCCCGTTTTCCCTCACGGCTTCCAGAGCCGGTAGGGGTAAGTATCGGGGACTGAGCCCCTGATATAGTAGGGGAGGTCGGGACAGATCTGTTATGATCCCGAAAGCTCCGAATACTACCTGAATCTTTTGAAGGAACCTGAAACACGTCTTTGTTAGCAAACGGAACCTGGGAGTATAAAAAGAGTATAGAAACAACACGTAGAAGCTAGTCCAGCAATTTTTGCGGATGAAGAGCGGAAACGCAGACGCGTCTCAACAGCTGGACACGGGGGGAAGGGGCAGAATAGGAAATTCTTAGAAAGGCCAATTAGCACATACCCTTGAGGCGGGGAGGGAAACAGGATCAAAAGAGAAATTTTGCAACCGGGCCTCCTGTAGCCTGGACTTTTGAAGCTGTATGGAAAGAGACTGTATCTCGTCTTTCGTGGATGGGAGAGTATTGGAAGGCTCGTTGCTTTCTTGGGCGGAGATGGCAGGCTCGATTTCTTGGTTTACAGAGGCGAAACGGACGGCCTGCTGGCCATGCTGAGACGACGGTCGGGAACTCGAATTTGTCGCCATCGCGGAATGGATTGGTGATTGCTGATGTTGCTGAGGGTGACGTTGATGATGGGGAGGGGGTTGATTGTCTCTACTCGTAGGTGGAGAGTCTGTGAGGTTGAGGTTCTAAGTCAATAAATATGAACTATAAAAATGGACAAGATTGCCGCGGAGGCCGGGAAGGGGCCATCAGGACAAGGTTTTCTTTTCTTTCTTTGCTTTTTTCTCTCTCTTTCATCCCTGTGGTGTTTTTGGCATGTAGTGGCGTCAGACGTACCTTCGTGCTGGGAGGACTCGGAAGCCATGGTCGTGAAGAGTGTCGGAAAAGCAACAGGACGCCTCGAGACACATTACCCCTCGACTGATGCTCCCGGGAGAATTGATGATGATGATGACGGGCGGACAGCCTCGAATTGGAGGGGGTGGATCGTGACAGGTTCTATTTGCACCAAAAAATAAAAAAAAGATAAGACGAAAGGAGGGGCGGGAGGCGGATGTGGCTGAACTGGGGAATTGGCGGGTTGCCGCAGACAAGAAGATAGATCGATATCAGAACAAGCTAAGTTCCCGAAAACAAGAGACGGTGTGCGCGAGCAATGGGATCTGGATGCTGGTGATTGTGCTCCAGGGGGCGCGGGTAACGAAAGTTTCAGCAGAGTCGGTCGGTCGTTGGTTGGCTGGTTGGTTGGTTCAAGTTGGTTGATAAGCAGACAGCGGACGATGCGACGGGCGACGTGGGGACGATGGAAGAGGCGGATGGCGGATGGGAACTTGGGCAGCCGGAGTCACAATTGCCCGCTAGGTTAAGCTGAACACTAATGATACTGAGATATCCACTCTGCGGGCTAGACACACCACCCTACCCGTGGTCTCCTTTCTGCGTGCTGTGCTGCTTGTAAATTGTTGGCAAAACAACAGTCGACGGGGGTTCAGCGATTCCGGAACACCACGGCTTCGGCGACAAAAAGAGCTCGACTGTGGCTGTGGACAGCGGACTGCGAAGGGAGTGGATGGACATGCACTCGTATGAGGTAGATATTTTAGGGCGTGGGAAAATAATTTTCAACACCGAAAAAGGTTAATTTGTATTGTTCCATCTTCTATACAAACTTTGACAGGCACAAGTAACTACCTAACGCTAGAATACATACATTTCAGGTTGTACAGCATATAATTATACACATGTCGACAATCCTATCCAATCCTATCCCGCGTAGTATTCCCCGGATGTCTGTGTCTGTGCTACCAGTATTATTCTGCCGAAGAAGTTCTAATATCTGAATACTTCTGGCAGTGTGAACTGTACATACATAACACGGATGGTTCACCACCTACTCTCTGTACACACCCTGGTGCCTCATAAAAACAAAAAGAACATGCTTTCTTAAGATGGAGAAATTGAATCTCTAAACATTCATATATATATATAGTACACAAGATACAACGTTACAGGGGAATTCTTCAGTAGTCACAGCAAAAAAATATGCAACATCTCCCCCTGGTATGACCCCAATAAAAATATACAGCAAAAAAATGCCCATTTTCCCGAAAAAACGCCGTCGCAATTGACACCATCCTTCCCAAGAAACGGGAAGGGGGTAATAGAAGGAAGAAAAAGGAAAAAATATATCAGTAAATGATCACCCCCCCAAGATATGCCCACAAAAAGAAATGATTGAAAGGCTCAAGGGACAACCTCAATGCCGACCGACTTCGCCTGGGCGATAACACTCTTGCACAGCGACTGCAAACTTGTTCCAGACAACCGGATCTCTGACTGCTTGATCTTCGCGATCTCGTACACATGCTTCAGCGACACTTTGCCGATAAAGTCCTTGCCTGGGCTCTCCGTGCCCCGAAGCCGGCCCTTGCGTATCTCTACATCTGCGGCTTTGAGCAACAGCCAGGATGTGGTGGGGGTTCGGAGGTCGAAGGTAAAGGATCGATCGGGGCGGACGGTGACGAGGGCTGGGATCGGAGTCCCGGTTTCGATGTGGGCGGTGCGAGCGTTGAATTCCTGTTTTTTTTTTGTATTAAGAATTGGGACGACGGAAACAGCAACAACACCATTGAATAACTGTAACTTTTGATGTTACATACCTTGCAGAAATCCATACTCTTCACACCTTTGCTTCCGAGCGCGGGGCCAACGGGGGGACTGGGGCTGGCTTGTCCCGCTCCCACGATGAGCTTGACGATCAGCTCCCTTGCGGCGGCTTTCTGGGCCATTGCGGATGGATGGGGGAGGGGAGGAGGGCGTGGTCAAGGGCAAGGGTAAAGGCAAAGACAACTACTTCGGTTTCAAGTAGTTGTTCTCGAGGGGAGGAAGTCCTGTGAAATCTGCTGGTGGTGGATTGGTGTTTAATGCCCTGATGTCGCTTTTCTTTTTCTTTTTTCCCTGTTGGGGAATTTTGGCGGCTGCAGCTCCACTGACAGGGATGAGCCAACTTAGCGCCCGCTTAAAATAGCCGCGTCGAAGCTAGCCGCATTGGCTGACTAATCAGTTCAAGCCACCCCTGCTTTTTTCTTTTGTCTCTCTCTCGTCTCTGGTTTTGAAATTAAATTTTTTTGTTATTGTTGTTATTTTACTTAGATAGCTTCCTTCCTGTGCCCCGCCGCTGCTTCCGCTCGTTGGCCAAGCTGCCACTTTTTGTTGCCTGCCCTTGCCACGTCGGCGGCGCACTCTTACCGCATCCGGCATAGTCCCGGAGCCCTTGTTTCTCCAGCGGGAATCCCTCAGCCGCCGGCTGCCCTCAGCTAAACTACTGCTGTCTTGCTTCCAACATCTCTTCTTCCGCTTCCCCTCAGTATTTCTCTTATTTGTTTCTCCTAGATCGATTCTTCATTTCTCCCACATCATGAACTGGTTCAAACAGACGTAGGTGCAGCTCGGATTTCCCTTGGTGATACACCAATGTTGGTTGAGCCTATTGCTTACTTTCTACTTCTACTTAGATTGGCCAATGTTGCGGGGACGCAGGAACCCATATATGGCCCGGAGGCCATCCAGTCAGTGACGGAGCAGGCAAAGACGTTGGGCACCCCATACCGGGAATTAACGAAGGATGATTTGCGATGGAGGGCGATGCAGTCTACCTGCGTCGAGACCCAGACCTTCTATCTCTTTTCCGACAGTGGGGAGCTAGCTATGCTCCAGCTTATCTATAGCAATGTCGCGTGAGCAAATACTCGGGGGAGATGCTGGAGCTCTCTTACTTTTCTACTTTTTATATGTTTGTTTGCTTCCCAGTTGGAAACAGATTTGCTAAGCCATTACGATCGTATGCATGTTTTTCTTTGATCCACAGCGGAATCCACACGACCTGCCATTTCAACTCCAAGATTTACGGCACGGACGGCAAGACACCGAATATATGGTGCTCCGACACTGTTCAAAACTACATGTTCGATGAGGACATGCTCTCCTTCGGCGGAGACAACATTGCTCTCACGCTCAACGCTGAAGGCGATACCTTCTCCATCAAGTCAGCCATGAACGAGGACAGCCTCGTCAACGTCACTTTGAAACGCGCCGCGCCGGGTTTTGCGGTTGGACGAAATGGAACCTCGAATTTTGGTACCGACCCGGAAAATCCGTGGGGAAGCATGCGTCATGTGTTTTGGCCACGATGCCAGGTTGAGGGTACCATTGTTACGCCTGAGAGGGAAATTGACTTCAAGGGCCGTGCGGTGTTCGTTCATGCCCTCCAGGGCATGAAGCCTCATCACCTTGGTATGTTCTTTATGTGTCCTTGATGCGTTTTTTCTTATATGTGTGCTATGAAGGCTAACGTTTTCATGCAGCTGCACGGTGGAATTTTGGAGCTTTCCTATCTCCAACGTACTCTGCGGTGTTCATGGAATACACCACTCCTCCTTCATACGGCTCCACCATTGTGAGTGTTGGTGGCATTGTGAAGGACGATGAACTCGTTTTTGCAGGGCCAGTGAAACCCGCGACCCATCTCGAATCTGTAGAAGATACCTACAACGGCTGGCCGGAACCCAAGTCGATGAAGTTCACCTGGGATGGGAAGTCGAAGGACGGTAAAGATGTCGAAGCAGTTTTGGAAGGTTCTATGGGCCAACGCATTGATCGCGTTGATGTTATGGCAGAGGTTCCAGGAATTCTAAAATCTATCGTCGGAAGCGTTGCGGGAACAAAACCATACATTTATCAGGTAAGCACGAGGTAGTGGCACGCTGCGTATAGTGAGACTCTGATTCTGATATTATTATATAGTTTTCGCCTCAAGACAAGCTCGCCCTGAATATTCGCGTTGGGGACACCGAGGATACAGAGCAAGGCACGCTCTATTCGGAGGCAACTTTCATTTCTTAGACCTTGCCCGATTTTCTTTTTCTTCTATCCTGAATGTAATCAAAGACGAAGAATTCTGTCATTATCACGGTTGACCCATGAATTGGCGTTGGGATTCTCCTTTTTTATTTTATCTTTTAATCGCACGTTCCCCTCTTTCTATCTTTACTTTTAATCAATTTTGAAAAAGCCGCTTCATGCATTAAATGCCTAAAGCCTTTACCTATATATGCCAACGATCCACTGTTTTTATTTTTTTACGTTACCTTGATAGGCCTTGATAATGGCCTCCTACCCCTATAATCTTCTTATTACTATGAAATGGAATAACACTGGACGGTGTCGTCTCCGCCGTTCAGCCTAGGGACTCGAATTTCCACTATTATTTTGTTAATTTCCTCTTCTCCAATCTAAGGTCTCCTGAGATAAGGAGGGAAATCCTGCTTCCCGCTACCGTGATTCGATTACAGCCTATCTACACATCCTATAATTGCGTTGTCAGGTCCCCCTTTTCCCCTCCTCAATTCACTCATACAACACATCCATACCCTTCAACACACATCAACATCAACACATCAGACCATAGAACACACTGCCTTACTACCCCCTCTCCCTCTCCTGAATGCCTTTTCTTTCCTTTCACCCAACAACCACTCGCCTCTCTTACTTTGTTACTTGCACAAACAGCAAAACCAAAACGAAAACCAGTCCTTATCCCATTCTCCGAAGGCAGCACTTCATTCCTCCAAGTCTTCTCACATCCAATCCATCTCCTACAGTACCAATTGCCATCTACAATACCAAGAGGAAATCCCGCTCTAAACCCACCCGGTGTCACAAGAACGCAACAGAAAAGAGCGACAAGAAATGGACACTATCAATCCGCGCCGCAACCTTAACCCCCAAAATGTTGCCAGATTCGTCCCCAAGCGCTTGAAGTGAGTGATGAAATCCCCAGTAGCATAATATTTCCATACGGGATTGTTCAAGGCCAATGCTATGTTCTTCAGTCTATTCTTCTTCAGGGGGGTAGCGCTTTCAATTTGCCAATGACTTTAATACTTTCCATGCGGGAATAGAAGCTTTAGAAACTAACTCTCATATGCTTTTACGGCTTCTAGAAAGTGTTTCAGAGATAACATAATGGGCGTTAGTAAGTATTAACTGCTCTTGAGGGAAAGTTTACACATTTGTTTCCCTCACTACAGCTTTTTCTTTTGCTCTCCTTGAACGAATGAAGGACTACGAAAACGATATAAAACATGCAGATATGGGGGTTGATGTGGAAACTAACGTCAAGTGTCTTTCTTTGTTTTCTTGTTGATTATAGCCAAACCTGCTATTCGGTACGTTCATATAAAAAGGAATTCCCACATATCCGCATCCAGCCCTTGAGAGTCTCCCCTGGGCACCAGCCTCCAATTCTTGTTTTGGTTGAAGGCATTCAAACCGTCTCAGGATCGTTTTGATGTGTGGGAGGAAATGCTCCCCGTGCTCAGGGCTCGTTTTATCGGATATATTATTCCCTTTAATTTCTGGATATCTAATGATCACTTTTCTAACCCCCTATTCCCAGTCGTCTTGCCCGTCGCGGGGGTGTGGTCCGCATGCAGAAGGATATTTACGATACCATTCGGTCCGTGATCCTCGTGCGTCTTCGCGAGGTATGTTCATCTTCTGTTCCTCGCCTTCGTCTTGGGAGCCGTTTCCCCCCGATTTTTGCATTTGTTTTTCCTACTCTGAAGTGCAAGAAGACGAAAGGGGACGAGAGTTGGTAATATATATATATATATGAGGTTGGCTAATTAATGCTCCTGTTTTTGTTTTTTTTCGAACCACTTATAGATCCTTCGAAAAATCGTCATTTTGCTGAATGGTTCGAAGTATCCCAACAAAGAACGCAAGGTATTCATTTTCTCATTTTTTTTTTGCTTTCACATTCCCCTTTTCCATTTTATTCGCTGTTTGTCTTGCGAGAAGAAAATCCAGGTGTAAGATATAGAAAATGGAACTACAGCTGACCAGAAACTCATCTACTCGTGAATACTCCAGACGGTTACAACTCGGGATGTAAGTCCTCCCTTGCCATTTTATATATCATACATTCCACACGTTTTTGCAAATGCGAGCCAATCGAAAAACCGATTGGATAACTGTGCCTGATCTGCATAACTATGCATTGCACAGCACCCTTTTCTTGGATCTTGCACTTTCTCTGTTTGATATATCATATGGCTAACCGATTATACCCCCCTTTGTCCGTGAAAGGTGGCGTTTATCCTGCAAGGAGTAAGTGATACCTTTTTTTCTCTTAAATATCGCTAGGATTTTATGAATCTGTGTTGGCCTTTATAAAGAAAACCTTCCCCTTCCTCCCCATTTCCCCCCCCTCTCCCAAAGAAAATAAAGAAGAAAAAAAGAGGATTAAGGAAACCCGCATCCCAAAATTCAAGTTGGAAACGCCAGCTAACACTTGTAACCATTCTCATATAGATGGGAACTCCCGTCTACGGTTTCGAATAGGCCAAAAGTCTCCGTGATACATACATACGTCTATCGATTGAAGAACCGAGGCAGGGAATGAATTCCGTCTGGAAAAATGCTTGGATTATGTTCGGACTTCGACGGCTTCGCTACTAGGATAACGCACTATTATACTGACTCGAGGAATGCCGTTAAGGGATGGGATATCTGTCAAATGTGTGTGTGTGTGTGGGTGGAGGAACGATGTATAGGGGATTTTTCTTATTTTCCTTTGTGTGTTTTTTGCTATTGTCTGTATGAAGGGAAATGACATTGTATAGCGGACGACGGACGAATTATTCACGATGTGAGATATGAGATCTGAACCAGGTTGGATCGTCTGTTCGGTTTTCCGGCTGTCTGAGGGATGTTGTTGGGCTTTATTCGAGGGAAAAAAAGGGGTGTAGGTGCATGCTGTACGGATTGGAAACTGGGGGGAGGCAAGGGAATGGACAATGGAGTATCTAAATGTCATCTAAATTTGCGATATGGGGCTTTTTTCTTAAAATGAACTTGGTGTTTTTACCGTTGTTTTACTCAATCCTGATTTTTCTGACCTTCGCTATTTATGCTTTTGAGCGTGGCGCTTGTTGACTATTATAGGTCGATATTTCTGAGCGAAGGAAATGAATTCTTGCAGTGTGATCGTTAACATTTTCTAGCTATCAGAAAGTCTACCGGCGATGCACATCGCTCTTAAACTGAACGAGATGCGTGGATGAATCCAATCCCCTACATTGCTTCATATCATTATATCATTATTATTAGGGAGGAAAGGATCCATCCTTGTATACATCCTCGAAACATAAAAAGGGAGGAAAGGGAATACTTGAATAAACGAGATTTCTAACCCCAAAAAAAAGGAATGCAAGCAAGCAACATTACTTCTTCCGCTCATGAATCTGCCCGGCCATACTCGATTCCGGCATATGCAGACCCCCCTGCTTCACCATCGGCGCCAGCAGTGTCTGCGGACTCTTAACCTTAATATGCTGCGCCGCCCACGCTTTCTGCCGTTGAATCCCACTCTGAGCAAACAAAACCACCTCTACAAATTGTTCATCCCAGATGGCCATGCTTGCCGGCTGCATTGGTGAAGCATCCAGTCTTCTCTTCCCATTGAGCTGCGGGGAGAACCACATCTGAAAGAGCTGCAGTTTCTGTTAAGGAAGATATCTTGCGTCACCACAAATAAGTCTGGTTTAGATAATAAATCCCGAATCCTGTGTAGATTCGGAAGACTGACGAGTGGATTGGTTCCAGAAATCCACAACATTTCAATGGAGCCATTTTCAATGCAGCTGAGCATGTTCTGTATATGAGTTGGCTGGTTCCAATGAGGCATTTTGATCGTGTCGATGTTCCAAATATCAGCAATTTCTTGCATATGTTTAGGATGCTGAAAGTTCCGAAATCCTGGGAACTCCCCATCGCAACCAGTCTCACGGTTGTTCTGGGCCGTGGGTTGTCCATTCATCTGAAGGATCCCGCTACCAGGCCTACCGATCTTTCCCAACAGGAGGTTGATGTTATTGATCTGGCAGGTGCTGGCAGTAGTTTGGTTTGACTGATAAACGCCCTGAAGCGCGGTAGACAGCAGAGAAGGAGTAGTTAGTTCCAATAATTTTGGCAGCTTCTTTCAGCTTTGCCTTGGGGACGCCAGTAATTTTTTCCACGTAGTCAGGGGTATACTTATCTACCACCTTACGAAGACCATCTATGCCCACCACATGCTTCGAAACGAACTCCCCGTCGATCCAGTCATTTTCAAAGAGTAGATGTTGTAGACCATTGAGCGGGGCAAGATTTGTTCCGCTCTCGGCTGCTAGGTGCACTGTGGCTCTTGTTGCTGTTTCCGATTTTCTAGGATCGACTACAATGAGCGCTGGTGGATTGGGGCCGTCCAGACGGTCTAGTATGCGAGCCCAAAGTACAGTCTGCGTATGGGCCACGTTGTGACCGACCATTAACAGGCAATCTGTGTAGTCGATATCACTATAGGATGCCGGCTGACCATCGCAACCGAAAGATTCCCGCATGCAGGCCGCAGCGGTTGCTGTATGTACATAGACGGGTATTTCCATCCCTGTTTGAGATATACTTAGTTTGGTCTTGACAGCCTGGAAGGGCTTTTAAATCAAAGGACTATGCTGATGCACGCACATGTGCAATGTATTCAAACCAGCCTTGCCAACCATTGCAAGGACGTAGTATTCCTCCAGGAACAGCTGTCCAGAGGTATAAAACCCAATGCCATGGTTTCGTCAACCGTGCTTGGACCTCCTTTGCTTTTTCGACAATTAATGACATGGCTTCATCCCATGAGGCTCGCCGGAGCTTCCCGTCTCGACGTATAAGGGGGTATTTGAGACGATCAGGGTGGTTTATGGAAACCCAGCTGCACACAGCAAAAACAAAAAGTGAGCAGCGGAAACCTTTGCAGAATAGATCCGGCCAAATAATGATAACGATAATAAAAAAGAAAAAAACAATTGCACAATTGCATAGAACAGTTGTCTGCTCACCCATTCAGGCCCTTTGGGCCCAGTCTCCCCTTGTTAACGCGGTCAGAAACACGCCCGCGCACCCCGACCACTTTTCCATCTTTCACTCCAATATCCAACCCACAGCCATTGCTGCGAAGGAACGGTTTGATCAGCGAATGAACACCCCAGAAAACTCAATAGAAAGGTTAATAAATAATATAAAAGATCCCCCATTTCCGTAACTGGGTCAATCAAGTCCATACCTGCAAAGCACGCATGCGCTCTGCACCCATTTATCTGGAGGCTCGGTGATATTGGCGTCACATCGTTGCGGCCATCCGTGTTTGTATGGCGTGCGCGCACCCCATATTTATGTCCTTGATAGAGTCGCGAGACTCGTTTGATGTCGCTTTTTCTGTGTCTGGTTGGTGGTGTCTTTTTCGATTGAGACTGCATCACGGATTGCTATGTAAATGTTGAATTTCACCTGTCAATGCCGCATTTGATATTGTTGATGCACGGTCAATGTGATGATATTCAGTACAATGGATCTCTTTGACAACATAGTATAAATAACTATCTCTCTGTTGCCATGTCTGACGCAATGAGTGTATCTATGTACAGCGTAGTGCCGTTTCAAAGAATCAACAGTGTTGTCTCGCCGGCTTGACAATGACGTCAGCTTCCTGCATGGCTTGGCTTTTCTGAGCTAAATAAGTCCAACCTGAGCAAAAAAAACAACAACAACTCTCTGAAGATAATTGATGTCGAGTATATCAAAGCAAGGCACAAGCAGCTTGAACATGACTAACCGCGACGCCCAGATACCCTCGTCTGATTTGCCACCAAGCCTCATATTCAGTGTGCGTGTATAGGTTTCTCTGTCAATAATCCATCTCACCGCACAACAAGTAGTTGCTCACCTTCTGCCATCCCAAGCGATTTTTGACATGTCATCGACGTCCTCGCAGAGTGATTATCCCAAGTCCGACACGTTCTCTAGAGCTACGAAGCTCGAGGTTAAAAGACTCGCGGGAGATCAGTGCTGGGCATGCAATAGCTCAACACCCCAAGTCTGCCATGTGTTTGGGGAAGAGGATCCGCAGGTGAGCAAGCCAATGCCTCAAATATATATGGATCTAATGGGAGACGGGGTAATAAATATAATTCCCTATTATTAATACCGCTACAGCTACAACTATGGTACAATGCAAATCTCATCGACTTTGACTTAACCTCAGTCGAGAATGGGATCGCACTGTGTCCAACCTGCCACGCCGAGTTTGACCGGACGGCTGACCCCGGATTTGTTTTGTTACCCGTTGACTTGCAGTACTTTATTGATGTTGAACTTGATCATCGTCAGGAGAAAAAGGTTGCGTTGAAAATTGGGAAGGATGTCGATGTCCGTCGAAGAGTCCCAACAGCTGTAGAGTACAAGGTCCACCAGTACAATGATGGAAGGGTCCCTGCCAATGCAAGTGGAGGATTGTACCGACCGATTTTTCTAAAGAACTACCTACTTGGCGGTTGCCTTCCATCTAATATACTAAACGCCCTCTCAGCTCCAAAACAATGGCACGGCGCGCCGGTGGCAACACTCCGACGTAGCATGCTGGTGTTAGGGAGTGGTCGAATACAATCTCTAGACGCAGAAACTCGCTCACAACTTGAATTGCTTCGCAATTTGTACTTCCTTGATGATGAAGAGTACTCCCCCGCGGTCCACAGCAAGCAGAAGCAGATACAGTCGGTAGCGCAACGGGGACAGAAGAGATCCCTAGATGATGAACAGGGCGGACGGAATAAGTTGCCAGCGCTCAGCAATCTAGAGTATGAGTCGGGGAACAAGGGTGCGGATGAAGACATCACTTCCCGGCAATATCCCCCTGGTGCTATTAACGACGCCCCCCGCAGCTGGGCATTGGGACCCGGCCTGACCGCGGATGAGGCAGTATTGCGCTACGCTCCCCTGCTGTCTCACAAGTGAGAGATTTTGGAATACTTTTGGTTCTCATCCTTTTTTTTGCCCTGCCACAATGAGCGGTCATTCTGATATACCAACGGCGAGCTATACTCTTGAACTCAAAATGGCCCATAGCGCATACATACATGCATCCTGATTTTGCAAGTGGTCCCAATATTGTAGTTATTCCAATATTTTACCTCTTTGCATGCCCCTAAAGGTGGTT
>LDEV01002874.1:0-11521 GCA_001014755.1 Blastomyces silverae
GCGGCGGATCCGGACACGGCAGCCTTGTTCCGCCACGATGCGGCTCAGCGTGGTACTCTCGGCCAGGCCAGGGAACTTCTTCGCGCTGTAAACGGTGAACGGGACGGATTTGACCACCAAACGGAAGTGGAGGAACTGATGCGGCGAACGGGGTTTCGACGACATGGACGGTCCCAGATGGTTCTGCGAGTGTGGTACCAGTCCACCTTTATCGGCATGCTTGGGTTCCTTCATTTCCTCATACAGGTTGAAGTTTAACCGGTACAGGCCCTCGTGACGAACGGAAAGATCAGGGAAGATGAAGTATCCCGCCTGGGTTGGTCGGTCCAGATATGCAATGCCAGCGACAGGCACGCCTGTCAGGACGGGACAGGAAGGAGATTGAGTCTGGACTCTGCCATGGGCAATTGGCCGTGCCCACTCGAGAGTCGCAAACAGGAAGAAGTTGGCATTGTAGCTAAAAGTGATATCTGTTTTGTGCTGATCATTTAGATCAGATTCGTACACGCGCAATTCGACCACAGGAGGCGGGTCAACAGGTCGACGGTCCGCAGAGGCTGATGGAGATAGTCAGCATTTCAATACATATATATTTGACCGTCATATCACGACTCACATTTCGCTCCAGCACCACATGCTCTAGCGCGCTCAGGCTGCTGGATGACCTTGAGGTGGTAGGTGAGCTTTTTACCCTCCTGGGTGACGCGAGACATGGTATGCTCGGTCTCGTTTGGAGGGTGCAGGATAGACGCCTTTGTAGCCATGACGGGCAACAATCAGGAGTCTTGCTGAATCAAACAAATACACTATATGAATATGACCTGATCAGTTCTCGGACTTCCACAAACGGAAAAAACACAGTCCTTTGCATTCAACGACAAATGATATAAACACAAGAATAAAAAAAATTGTAGATCCGATAATGTAGCATCCAAAGTGAAGAACGAATATCAACCACTACCACATACACCAGAAAACAAGCAGAGAATAGACCGATTCAATGCGCTATCGGCTATGAAGTGTGCTAATGATTGGGGAATTCAGAAGCGGCACAGACAGCGCAAAGAAAGAAAGAGACGGTTTTGGGCGTGAACTTGAAGAAGAAGGGTATGGCGGACAACCCGAGCAAAGATAGGAGAAGGGAGAACGAACGATTATTTTTATTTTTCTGGTCTCTTTTAATTCTCGAGCATGGTTTTGTCGAGAGAGAGGGAGGTAAAGGTATAGAATAGAATCAGATGACCATTTGCATCAGCGCGCACAATAACTCGGGATGGTTATGGTCGTATCGTAGTTATTGGGGTTGATGTGCTTGTAGTTGTAGTTTGTGTATCTCGCTTGTGTTGGTTGTTGTGGATGTTCAAGAGATAGGTTTTCCTTGACACAGAGAGAAGAAGAAGGAGAAGGAAGTCTTCGAACAAAAAGAACGAGAAGAAGAAGACGAAGAAGAAGAGACGAACAAGAGGCGACGGGGGCCCTGCACCAGCCAGCCGAGTCCAGGGAGGGCGAACTAGTTTACTTCCTGCTCACTGCTCACTGCTAACTAGCCTAGTAAAGCGCCGGGGGCTGTAAGTTTACATACAGGTTTACGGGTAAAGTAAGTCTAGTTCGAAGAGTTCTAACTTCTCGGGGATTAGGCTAGTGCGCCGCGGCGGGGATAGGAGGAAGAAGAGGAGGAGAGAGAGGAAGAAGAAGAGGCGAAAGGGTTCAAGAGGACTGCGATTCGCCTCGAGAATGCAGCTAAATGTCCGGCTGGAATACACGGAATACACCTAGTATAGTATAGTATAGAACCTCTTGATGCAGGGGAACAGAAGAGGAAGCGGAAAGAGAATAATTCCTCATCACTTGTGCCGTTATCTTCTACTCCTACTTTGTATGTATGTATATCCCGCCCTTGCAACACTGCATTATTATATTCTGATTCTCCCATTTATATCGCCGTGATATTATATTAAATGATATTTCTCCCCAGGCAAAAGATACTGTTACTATGCTTGTATGATAGTGAAAAAAAGGAACAATAAATTACACAAGAAGAAGCAAAACCCAAACCCAAATGTGAGACGTCGTTTCCATCAACCACGTTCCCATTATTCTACTCTTCGACATGTTGGTATGCATTCGCATTCTGGCCAGTGGGATTCCGGATTCCAGCACCCCGACTGCTGGCATCCTCCTGCTTCGTCCCAAGGCCCCGGGTCCAACCTGTGCGTCCAACCTGTCTATTGGACCTGTCCTGTCCTGTCCTACCACGAACCAAACCAAACCAAACCAAACCAACAACAATCCTATGATGATTATTGTCAGCCTGCAGGAAGCCCG
Organism: Blastomyces silverae; assembly: GCA_001014755.1. Taxonomy (NCBI): domain Eukaryota; kingdom Fungi; phylum Ascomycota; class Eurotiomycetes; order Onygenales; family Ajellomycetaceae; genus Blastomyces; species Blastomyces silverae. The sequence goes on from LDEV01002874.1 coordinate 2,326, forward strand.
TTCGGCGACCACCATGCCGTTTCTGTGCAACTGGTCGCCGAAGCGTCTGTTTTATTCCTATTCATGGGGGGAAGTAAATAAATACATAAATAAATAAATAAATATGAAATATGAAGATGAAAGGCATTGATTGATAGAGAAGGGATACATGTCTCCCCCCGTTCTTTCACAGTCCCGGCCTGGGAAGAACGAGAAAACCCAAAAAAAGGAACGGAACGGTAATGATAATACAGAATCCATCCCAGGCTAAAGGCAACCCCAGCCCCCAACTAGACTCCGGAACCCACCACCCGCCCTCCGCATCCTAGGCCATAACTGGGCCATACTGGGCCACACTGGGCCACCCTCCTCCTTCCCGCCCCCTGATTTGCCAATACCCTCTCTCCCTCCCATCCTGCCCCGTTCTAGCGCCGGCTCACGCACTTAGCGTGTATCATCACACTATCGGAGCCTATTACGGATTACGGAGTTACACCAACCAAGCCACCGACGACACACGCTAGCCGAGCTACTCCGCACACACACCAGTCCTCAGTCCGCCGTATCAATCAGTACATACATGTATGTACCGTCCCCGTCACCAACAGGCAAGGATCGTTTTTTATCTCTTCGGACTCTTCCCAACCCAACCCGGGTTTGACGGGTTTCCCAGCCTGGCGCTAACCAGCCGCGCCCGTGCGTGCCCCCCATGCCCCCAGCCCCCGGTTATATGCTTGTGGGCCTGGGGAGTGAATCAACCGAAAAAAGCGGCGGGCGGGTTTTTGCCTGGGCCCAGAACTTGCTTGCTCATGCCATGACTGAAGCAGTCACTGCCAGTCAGTGACAAAGTTCGACAAACCTTTTCGCGCAAAAAAAGATCGATGCTTCCAGATGCTGTAGATTCGAACAGACTATTTTTCTCCACAAAAATAAGGGCTCTGTTGGTACAGTACGGAGTATTTTGTAGAAGTTCCCCAGCTGTTCTTCAATTCTGGAGGATCTTTTTCATATCGTCATTATTTTTGGTTGTGGATACACACATGATACGAAATCGCCCATATAGATTTACTCCAATCTGGAGAACTAATAAAATATTCTTACTTTGCTCAACAATCGGCTTGTTCCCACTTATTGTCATGTATTTTTAACTTCCTTGCTCTACCTACCTATCTCCTCGTGTGGTTTTCTTTGTTCCATCTCATCTCCAAATCCCAACTCAACTCTGTTCCGAATCTGCAGTCCCGATCCTTACTTCATCAGGGTCTGAATGAATAACAAACCCCAAACCACACCCAGACTTCCCTCAGCCATCTTCAGCCTTCAGCCTTGAGCTTTCAGGGCCACCACCACCACCACCGCGTCTGACCGTATTTATTGCCCAGGCTCTGGCGGACAGGGCTAGGCTACTGTATCACTCAAACAATAAGAAGATCCCATCAATCATTCATGCAGTGGCTTGTTTGATTCACCATGCTGCCGGGACGGTGATCGTCGGGGTTTATCTTTTATCTTTTTTATTTTTCCCATGTTCAGTCATGAACCTCCATTCTCTATCTATACTCCACTCTACGGAGTACTCCACTCCATCCGTCGAAGACTCGAAGGTAAGGCAAGGTAAACAGGAGTTCTTCTTCTTCTTCTTCTTCTTCCACCAAACTAACACACACACTCTCCCCCGCTCCCTCCGCCGGAGAAAACAACTAACTGCCTATTTATTTAAAAGCACACGTACGCCCCATCTTTCTCCCAGTTTCATCTTCTCAGAAACGTTTTTTTTTTCCTTTCTTTTCCTTTCTCCTTCATACCTAGCTTGTTCCGCTGCAATCTGTGGGGACCTGGGGTACGTATGTATATGCATGTGCATAGATAGGGATAGGCAGGTATACCTAGGGAAAGCTGCTTGAAATGGAATTTTATTTAGAGCCTGTTGCTCCCTCCCCCCCCTCCGCCTTCTTCAACAAGGATCGGAAGCCAAGACGGCTCGAGGGGCCCTCTTCGTTCTTGAAAACCCCCGGCATATACATACTCCGTAGTTACATATGATATGAGAAGATCCCCGTTCGCCCCCACTATCAAGTTGTTGCTACGTAGCTCAGACTTCAACCATTTGCTTCAAACATTAATTCGATGTATCCATCCGGTCATGCGTCGAGTTCCAGACCCGAGCAAGTATTGAAAAAAAAAAATCTAAGAGAACTTGATAATTTCTTGCCTTTATTTCTCGTCTCAAGTTTGATTTAATTCATATATATATGTTATCAGTTTTCATCTGAGTCTTTTTAATATCTGAAGCTGTTAAGAATCTCAGAAGAGAGTTATGATGAGAGAGTTATTTATATTTCATTAGAGAGAATCTATGAGATCTATAAGAGATAACTGATTATCAGAGCACAGTTTATATAGTTAGTGTTCACTAGAATTAATTAAATAATCTATCTTTCACTGATTGTAAGATCTGTTTTATATATACATGTACATACACTATCAATTTAAAAAGAATCCTTATCAATATAAACTCAATTTAATGATGTGATGATTAGCTAACAGCCGAACATGGCGGTTTTTGCCGCCATTTTGCCATTTTTCAACATCTGCTAACCAGTCGGTTTGACCCTCGATCACCACGTGAATCAACCACCACGCCCGGTTGCCTCCATGCACATCATGATATCTGTGGCCCTCCTTCACTCTCCTCGCCCACTCGCTCACCCTGCGGACGGGGGAGCTGTTTTTGACGCTTCTTCTCTGCTAATTCCGGCTCTCCTCTGGACCATCATATTCTCTCCAGTTCCAGGCTCTGTCATGCTAATCATGTCCTCTCCAGCTCCATCCGTCTCTCACTGATGTCTCTCTCAGCACTGGAGGTTTGGTCCTCATTGACAAAATACACCCACCAACTCAGTTCCTGTTTCTTGCTCTTGGCTCTCCTTTCGCCGGCTTCTACGTGCCAATTTCCCGAATAACACATCGATTATGGCGATAACAACAGCACCACCTCAAGATCTCAAAGATAAGACGGCAGACTTCGGCGACGAAGTTAAAACTGAAGAGGAGCAAAGTGATGTCGAGGCAATTGCCGAGCCCTGGGAAAAGTACAATCTAGATGGCACTCCCCATGTCTTCTACCCCCTCTGCCTTGGAGAAGTGCTCGACGAGAGATACTTAGTAGAGCATAAAATTGGCTTTGGGGGCTTCTCCACTGTCTGGATGGCCCATGATCTTAAGACAAAGAGAGATGTAGCTCTCAAGATCTTTTCCTTGGGGGAATGGGGGGAACATGAAACTCACATGCAGAATGAGATCCTGCAGAATGTGCAGGATGCTTCCAACCTTGTGACTTGTTCAGCAACCTTTCTGCTCCCTGCTGGCAGCTCAAAGTCTCATCATAGGGTCCTAGTGCTTCCGTTGGTGGGCCCATGTATTACATCACTTATCTTGGACAGAATGCCCCTGGCCACTCGCATGTCTGCCGCAAAGCAATTGCTGGAGGCCTTGGAAAGGATACATAAAGCTGGCATTATACACCGTGGTGAGTAAACTCTGCCTTCCATCTTTGTTCTCAGTGTATATCCTGGTAGTATTCTAATGGATTTCTCTAATGGATTTCTTTACAGACTTGAATGAGAGCAATTGCATGTGGGGGATGGTTCCACTTCATAATCTCAGCAGGACAGCTAAATATGAAGCACTTGGCCGGCCATTAAAGGAAGTTATACCCTATGTCAATAACCTCTGGAAGCGGGGAGAGCTTGTTCAACCCATTGATGTCCCCCAGCACTTATATACTGAGAAATTCTATCTTGGGGATTTTGGTCTGTCCATGAAACTTGGGGACTTGGTGATTCAAAAGGGTTACCCACCTATGCCCTTTTGCTCCCCAGATCGTCTTCATAGACAAGACCCAAGCTTTGCCTGTGACATGTGGAGTTACATGGTTATCTTCGCACGATTGTATTTTGGTTACCTACCTTTCCCTGACCAGGGTCAGGGTCAGGGTGGAGAAATATCTAGTATGGTCAAATGTTTGGGCCCATTACCTGAGCAATGGAAGGGCCGTTACACCCACTCTGGAGCCCTGGATTCCTGGTATGATCAGTGTCAAGTACCTGATCCAAAATATAGTCTTGCAGCAAAGATTTCAAAATTCCGCCCTGAAGCTGACCAGACTGAGCAAGAGCATATGCTCTCCATTATGTCCAAAGTCTTTACTTTTTGCCCTGAGAAACGTCTGACTGCAACCCAGCTTCTGCACGACCCTTCATTCAAAGCTGTCATGGAAAAATATGGTTGTTGATTTGAGTCGAGCACGGCTTACACTGGTTGTTCTTACTACGGGCAAACAATACGCAGGATCGCCGACACCAGCTGACGTATGCGTGAGGCCGGGCCGGGTAGTGTTGTCCATTCAAGGATTTTGTTGGAGGGTTCGTTGGCGGAACTATAGAACGCGGGCAGGGACAGAGGACGTTCGGGTCAAACGGGTTGCTCAGGGGAACCGTTCAAGCATGGCTTAGAGACATACATCCGTTGCCTGCTCTATTCTAGCGCTATATGTATGATGTACTAAGCTTGAATCTAAGCACAATCCATTTTCAAAGCCAGTCTTGACACAAATCCACTGAGTAGAGGCTCTGTGGTCGATGCTGATATGAAGGATGCTTGTGATGTTCTTGCTGCAGCTGGAAATAGGTTATCTGTAGAGAGACCGCATGACTGAGCAGTCTAGTTGAAGCTACAGTGATACTGTGCCTTGACAGGCAGACATCTGTGTGAAGCAAGTTAAATAATTCTGTGACTGCAGAATTCAACAGACTCAAAGTCTAAGACAGAGATAATACAACTCAGAAATATGATATTAATTGGCCACAGATAAGATGCTTTGTGAAATCTTTCTCTGAGAGCTGAGGTCGGATCTTGTTAACTTTTGAGCCAGATGCTGGGCAATACAGAAAGTAGGTTCTCTTGATTCAACCACCTGATAATTTCTGTAGCTATACATAGATATACAAAGAGCAGATTGCAGCTATAATTTTCCTGAGTTGATGAAGAATCTCAAGTAAACAAGTACAGAGAGTGAGATATCATTCATTCCTCAGCTGACTCGGTGAATTCCACAAACCGAGGCATTTGAAATGACTCCTTCTTGACATGGAAATGATCTGTCGGAATGACTGATGATACCTTCTACTTCTTGTCTATGAGCTACATAGAGATGGAGCAAATGATGCAAATTTCATCTCAGACAGTAGAATCTCAGCAGCAGATGAGGAAGAAAGAGTCATTGAGTGCATGCAGTGCCTTTCAGATGTTTGTTGCTGATGTTTTGAAAATGATACTCATCAGTGGCCTTGAATCAACTGCCAGCATCCCTTTCATGCCATGAACAATTGATTGTATATGTACATGTACATGTACATATATACATACAGAGTACATGTCCTCAGGTACCAGAGACAAGGTCGTTTTGTTTCTAGTGCGGTGATTGAAAGGAATTCTAGTTAAACATCACACATTTACAGCATGGTCACTATACAAAGATAACAATGGCCTGGTGGGATATCTGCGTCAGCCAATGCCACTAGATTGGGATCTTTATCATCCCGAGAAACGTTGTCTTGGGAAAGGCCGAAAGGGATCCCCGGCAAGATAAATTTACCAGCAGAAGGATAGCTGGGACGGTTTCAAATTTTAAATAAAACGGCCGGGCCCCAGCAGCCAGGATTGGTGAAGCGGCAACCAACCCTCCTGGGATTTATTTATTTCGCATGACTACCACGGAGTACATACATACATCACATATCCACACCCATATCGCCTTGATTCTGCCATGTCTGCTGCTCAGGTAAAAGAAAGAAAGCAGAAGGGGGAACAGAAATGCGCAAACTTGCAGCAGCGCATGAATAATGCTTCATGTATGGTCTATATCTATGGGAATTTTTCCGCCCTCGCGAGTGGCTCGGGCCTCCGCTACAGCAAAAGTTACCCAGCACACTGGTTTTTTTCTCGCCTTCTCATTCCTCCCTTTTCCTTTCCTTTCCTTTCTTTTATTGGCCTCCTGGACACTCAAAAATGGGACGCGGATGCGCCGCATCACAGCTGAATATTTTAGCCACGCTGTGTAATCCTTCGTGAGGGCGATTGGCTCAAGCAGGCCAAGGCAGATGCAGAGAGAATCAACATTACTGGATGTTCTCCGCAAGATAGGCCATGCCAGACAGTCAATCTTTCAGTCTTCCTATCCACATCAGGTCTCTATCCACATCTCACTCATTTACAAGGAGTGACGGGGTGTCAACAGCACCAGCAGTCTCGAGATAGATTAAGCTCTGTATGTCCATTATCGGCTCTACACAGGCCGATATAAGTGGTTGATATCAATACATGTTTCTTCTATGAATTTAGCACGATTTCCCCGCCTGCACGCCAGTCTGCAAAAACCTGCAGATATTCTTTATCTGTTCGGCCTGTGTCGTTCCCATGGCATGCTTCCTACCTACCCGCCCCCCGCCAAGCAGTCAAAACCTGCTCTGCTCAGTTTGTGGCAGGAGAGGCGAGATACCAAAATGGAGAGGAAATCGTCACTTGGCGGGGCGGTTTATTTCGTGGAAATGCCGTTTCTGTGGCTGTTCTCATGTCTGCCCAAGCGAGTACAGAGTAAGGAGTACGGAGTACGGAAAAATGCAATTGGCAACCTGGAGGCGGGCGGTTGTGCCAGACCAGCGCCTCGATGCCGTTAATTGATGCCTCATCACAGTGCTCTTATCTTCTCTCTTCTGTCCGTGCTTTAACTACTGCCTGCCAACTCTTTTTTTCTTCTTTTTTTTTCCTGATGAGAGACCATGGCGACATCCCTTCAATTGGTTTTTGAACAGTCTTGCTACTGTACATTGAATATCGCAAAAGAGCTGAGCACTTGTTGATATCAGAGAGTAAAATCCACCCCCCACTCATCAGAAGATTCAGAACCCGATGGTCCGGATCGAAATCTGTTGGTGATGATCTCGTCCCACCCCAGCCTTCAAAGTCTCACGGCGATCAGTCCAGCAACAATCTATCTACACAAAAGCTGAGCGCATAACGTTTGGACAATCTCTGGGTGAACCTTAAAAGTCGCAGGCGGATCCAATTGCGCTCTGTGTTGTTGCGCCACAACACATCGGAGAACGCAGATCTATGTCCCATTGCTGAAGGATATATGTGTGGACCTCTCCCACGGATTTTCGTTTTCTTATTAAAAGTAATCTGTGTTCATTCGTTACTGAGGCAAACAATAATATTTGGTTATTGTCCTGCTCGTTGTGCTTTTGAAAACTACATACAAAATCCGACCAGAAAACCTCGGATATTGGGGAGCAAAATATCCCCCCTTATTTGCGATCTATCTTTCCCAACCCCACAAGAAAGAACCCGCGGAGTCCACGCAACTGGATTCCATGCAAATCTAACATCCACTACTAAGGCGATACCATTGAATTATATCGTTGGTTCAAAATAAGGCAGCTTGAAGAAGCGACAAAAACAGTCCAAGGGCCATTTCCGCAGTCCACGGAATCCACGGAGTCCGCGGTCGCCCGGGAACAGAACAGATAGGGGCGACTGTAACTATCAGCCCAAAGGCTCATGAACAAATAAATACCGCGAGTCAGATATATATTGTATCTATATAGCCTTTTTTTTGCAGTGTCGGCGCATTCGTTTCCTTTGCTTCTAGCGCGCAATTTGAAGAGCGAAAAATCCGATTTTGTTGCTTTGTTCGGTTGGTTAAGTAAATATGGCGGCTCAGGAGGTCAAGAGGTACGTACTACGCGTTTAGCAGGCTCCGTAATTACTCGCATTTATACCCATCTCCCTATCTACAGATCACCTTGCTTTCTACTATATACGAGTCATCAACTGTATGCTAATTTTTGAATTGGCAAAATTTAGCGAGCTTCACCAGCGCAAGGAGGAAACCAATGGCATTCACCCGGATAGCACGACAAAAGACACTGGGGCATTCGCGCGCAAAATCGATGATGAAGCCGAGTTTGAATTTGGAGGTGTGTTGGGCGCGTGTGGCATAATGATTGGATCCCCCTTGATCATGTACTACATGTACATCGGCGCAACGTTCTACGACGGCCAATTTCCCTCCCGAGCAGAAGGGCAGAGCTTCATGGAGTTCCTCGCGCACCTGGTGGATCTGGCATACACCCATGCGTTCCCGCATCGCAAAGCTTGGACGATATACTGGACAATGATGGTGCTGGAAGGCGCGGGTTATCTTCTGCTTCCCGGTGTGTATGGCAAGGGAAAGCGACTGCCCTCCTTGGGCGGCAAACAGCTTGACTATTACTGCTCAGCTATCTCGGCGTGGTACTTGACAATCGCAGTCGCCGTGGGGTTGCATGTATCCGGTATCTTCAAGCTATACACTCTCATCGACGAATTCGGACCGATAATGAGCGTGGCGATCTGCTCTGGGATTCTGTTATCATTTGTTGCATACTTCTCGGCCATCGCGAGAGGTGTGCAACATCGCATGACCGGGTCTTTTCTTTATGACCTTTTCATGGGAGCAGAGCTCAATCCACGTTTGTTTGGATTGCTGGATATCAAGATGTTTCTCGAAGTCCGTATCCCGTGGTACTTCCTCTTTCTTTTTACCCTTGGGGCGGCTTTTAGGCAGTATGAACAGCTCGGATATGTGTCTGGAGAGGTCGGCTTCCTCCTCATGGCCCATTTCCTTTATGGAAATGCGTGCGCAAAGGGTGAAGAACTCATCATCACCAGCTGGTATGTTCTCATCTGCGTTCCTTGACACAATTATAGCGCTTTATGAAAAGCTAATGCATCTGGTTAGGGACATGTACCATGAGAAGCTTGGCTTCATGCTCATCTTCTGGAATATGGCCGGCGTGCCAATGACGTACTGCCACTGCACGATATACCTCGCTAAGAACCATCCGTCAGACTACCACTGGAACCCATGGGCATTGGCATTCCTCTATATTTCGTATCTCTTTGCATATTGGGTGTGGGATACGGCTAATAGCCAGAAGAACGGATTCCGGGCGCAGGAATATGGTGGCGTGGTGCATCGCAAAACATTCCCGCAACTTCCATGGAAATTTGTCAAAAACCCAGAATATATCCGCACCGAGATAGGAGATTCTCTTTTATGCAGTGGATGGTGTAAGTGCCTTTTTCCTTTTTCCTCCCCCCCCCCCCCCCCCCC